>WNWK01004210.1:0-145775 GCA_009830355.1 Cherax destructor | reverse complement strand
ACTCAGGGAGAGTAACAATCCTTCACAAGCACTCAGGGAGAGTAACAACCCTTCACAAGCACTCAGGGAGAGTAACAACCCTTCACAAGCACTCAGGAGAGTAACAACCCTTCACAAGCACTCAGGGAGAGTAACAACCTTCACAAGCACTCAGGGAGAGTAACAACCTTCACTTCCACGTCTCCATTTTCTTCACTTGTGTTGCTATCACTCAGTATGGACGCAATCTTCATTCCTAACACAAAGTTCGTGGGAAATTATATATATATATATATATATATATATATATATATATATATATATATATATATATATATATATACTATATATATATATATATATATATAATATATTATATGATATTATATATATATATAAATATATAATATATATATATATATATAACGAATATATATATATATATATATATATTATATATATATATATATATATATATATATATATATATATATATATATAAGTCGTGCCGATTAGGTAAAACTTGCGATTTTGGCTTAAATAGCAACGCTCATCTTGTCATATAAGACAAGTGAAAATTTGTGTATGCAATAATTTCGCCAAAATCATTCTGAACATAACGAAAAAAATATATTTCATTGTGTTTGTTTATTATTAAATTAATGTTAACGTATCTAAAATATATTTAGTTGGGTTAGGCTAAATTAAATTGCGCTTGTTGTAATAAGGTTAGGTAAGTTTTCAAAGTTTCTCTTGGTACAAAATTATAAATTCTTACATTAACATAAATGAAAAAATTATATCTTAAAACGTATAAGAATTTTTTTTAGAAAAGACTTAATTTTAGATGAGTTCTTGCTAATTGACCAGTTTTACCTAATCGGCACGACATATATATATATATATATGTTGTGCCGAATAGGTAAAACTTGCGATTTTGGCTTAAATAGCAACGCTCATTTTGCCGAATAAGACAAGCGAAAATTTGTGTATGCAATAATTTCGAAAAATCATCCAGAACCTAACGAAAAAAATATATTTCATTGTGTTCGTTTATTATTAAATTATTGTAATTTTTTCTAAAATATATTTAATTGGATTAAGCTAAATTAAATTGCTCTTGTTATAATAAGATTAGGTAAGCTTTGTAAGGTTCTTTTGGTACAAAATTATTAATTTTAACATTAACATAAATTAAAAAAATATATCAAACGTATAAGATAAAATTTTAGAAAGGACATAATTTTTAATGAGTTCTTGCTAATTGACCACACACACACACACACACACACACACACACACACACACACACACACACACACACACACACACACACACACACATACATATATATATATATATATATATATATAGGATGGGGTCCACCTCTGGTGTACATTGTGGGACCCATAGCCTCGGAGAAGTGGATAAAAAGGCTTCAAGGAAGAATATTTAGATTTCTTTCTGAAGCCATTTGAATATTCCACTTCCCTACCACCCCATTTTTGACTGTGTATAAACTTTATTTCAAGACAAAATACATTGACATATATATATATATATATATATATATATATATATATATATATATATATATATATATATATATATATATATATATATATATATATATATATATATATATATATATATATATATAATACTCGTATATATAATTATATTGACGTTAATTATTGCTAACTATGACGTATTTCTTCTTTGCAGGTAAGACTCTTGAGGTGTGGAGATTCCTGCTGGATGTAAGTGTTCCACCAGTGAGTACCACCCACCTCTTGTTAGGTCTTGTCAAGGGTTTAAGATTGTTAATGATATAGGACGGTATCTTGCTGTCACCACAGTAACACAAGCTGTTGCTTGATGCTACGTCATCCAAGTGTTTACAGTGAACAATTCTGTAATGTTAGTGAAGAACTGCTTGCCGGATTTGTGGATTTACAAAAGATGGATGAGGAAGCAAGTCAGTCAAGGGTATTTATGAGGATAGAGAGGCTCAAATTAGGGTATATAGTAAAGTAGGACACGCTGATGTCCATGATGGTTGTTCTTATATATTATGGATTGCAAAAGAGATGACTTTCATGGAATTGGAGAGAAATGCAGGATTAAAAGACGATGCCATTGTTACGAAGCGGCAGTTGTCACAGTTGATCTCTGCCGATGACACAATATCTTTGGTAGATGTATAAATATTGGTAGAATTACCACAATATGTTAAGTTAAAGGACACAAATGCAACTAATGTGGCAACGTTTCGCTCTCCAGGAGCTTTGTCAAGCCGGTCGGCTTGACAAAGCTCCTGGAGAGCGAAACGTTGCCACAATAAAATGTCACATTAGTTGCATTTGTGTCCTTTTACTTAACATCTTTGGTAGATGTCTGATAAAAGTCGCATTGGTTGGTGAGTCTGGGAGGGCGTGTAAAAGAAGAATTAAAAGTGAATATAGGAGAAATCAAGGTGAGGAGAAAAAGTCTATGCAGTGAACAATTGGACATCAGACCTGCTAGTAAAAGCTCTGTAGGCCTGCTGTAGTGTTCCTTCTTTCTTATGTTCTTTGTTTTGGGAAGGAATATGGTCAAAGTCAATAAATGTGGGCATCTGGGTCTATGAAAGCCGAAGAGAGCCAAGAATAGACAGAAGGTAAAACAGGTGAAGCTCTGAAAGTGTCTGCGGAGAGAAAACTAAGCTATGGAGGCAAAAATCGGAATGAACCAGAGTACAAGTTAGACTAGGTAAGATTCGTCAGGACACAGGAAAAGTATTTCTTGGCTGGGGTCTTGAAGTTTTTGGTCATCTAACCGAGGCTTTCCACTGGCTTATCGGTCCACCCCATTAAAAATTATGGTCATGATTATAACCATAACACTGGTATCAAGCACCTTATACTGGTGCCAGGAGGAGGCTGGAGGCACTGTAGACGTCAGCCTTCAGAACAATGTGCGTTGTAAGCATTGTGCAGATAATTTCGTGCATAGAAGTTAGAAGACAATATGGGGTTAAAAAAACGTATTCAGAAAGCAGAAGAGTTTTTGAGTTGGTTTGGGAATTTAGAGAGAATGGACCAGAATAGAATAACCATGATGTATAAATCAAGGATAAAAGGAAAACGTAGTAAGGGTTGAAGGGAAGGAAGAGGTGAAGGGAAGGAAGAGGTGAAGGAGGCTTTCAGTTGTAGGTGCAATAACATCCAGTAGGAATGTGTGAACGTGTAGATAAGTGATTTAAGACATTTGGCAATATCCCTGAATCCTGAAGACGGGATTCAGGGATATTGGTTAGCTAAGTCTGTCTTGGCGGTGAGAGGCACAGTGCCTGCCTTCAAAAGGAGGGTTGGGGATGTAATTTGAAGAGTCATTTGAGTCGTGATGGCTGCAGCCTTCTGGCAAGACAGCTATTGAATGAATGATGGTGAATGTGCTTCCTTTTATTGATCATATTACCTTGGTAGACGGCAGCCAATGTGTCAAACCATGAATATTTCAGTAAATGTGCGATCAGAGAAAGATTTCCCCAGTCCCTTATACCTCATTACTTATAGTAGCAATAGTACAGAGTGCGGCATAACAGTCTAATACTGATAAAAATTAACACTGAAGATTAGAAGGGGGGGTCAGAAGAGACATTCACAAGTTGTCACATGGAAACTAATATCCGAACTTTTCAATAAAAATGGCAAATTAGGACCACTGAGAACCAACAGTTTTGAAGGTAGCGTTTTCTGTCAATAAAGCCTATCAGCACTGAAAGTTTGACACCTATCAGAAAGCGCATTCTCTAGTAAAAGCTCTGAATAAACAATTCCAAGTTGCTCTTTAAATTTATAGTATGTTATTCTTTTTTTTGGAATGTTTCAGTGATAATATTTTGATGCATCATAAGACGAAGCAAGTTTCAGTTATTGAATATTAATCAATATTACTATATATGAAAAAAATACCACAGGTTTTATTTCTTATTTTCATTTGGGTATTTTTTTGTACTTACAATCACTTGTTTTATTGTGATTTTTCCCATCATTATATTTAATAAAGTTGGCAAATTAATACTCATGGAGTCCATAAACAACGCAAGAGTTGCTGTCTGCAAAACACGCCAGAGTTAAACAAATTGAAACCGATCTGAAGAAGCATTCTCCAGTTATCGCACGGATTCCAGCGATTCCAAATTTTATAAACTAAATTAGTGTATTGACAAATGTACCCGCACTTTAAGTTTCAAAGAATTCATTATCCATCAGAGCTGTCAATTGAGAATCACTACATATTTAACCCAAATATGTGTTCGTGTTAAGTATGAATTAACAATAAGAGCAATAAAAGCCAAATGTTAAATTGGTAAATTCTAGAAAATTGTTAAAAGCTAAGTCACAACAAGACATTTTCATTTTAAATTTCCAAGATGGAAGTCAATCAAAAGTATTTCATGAAAAAAATATTTCAGCTATGTAAACTCTAATGACTATTTCCCAATAAAAATGAATAGCCTGGCCTGGTGGCTAAAGCTCTCGCTTCACACACGGAGGCCCCGGGTTCGATTCCCGACGGGGTGGAAACATTTCGACGTGTTTCCTTACACCTGTTGTCATGTTCACCTAGCAGCAAATAGGTACCTGGGTGTTAGTCGACTGGTGTGGGTCGCATCCTAGGGGACAAGATTAAGGACCCCAATGGAAATAAGGCAGACAGTCCTCAATGACGGGGTTAAAAATCCGAAGAAAATCTTATCTTATCTCTTAGCTAAAAACGTGTAGTTGAATTTGCTGCAGTTGGGCGAAAATGAGATTGAAAAATATGCTTCGTCTCCAGGCCAGAAGATGATAAGGGGTGATGAGGGAAGGTGTGTTGAGGTGAAAATGGTAGTCTAAGAGGAAGAGGAAGTGTAAGGGGAGGGTTTAACTGGGCAGAGATAATGCTAAACCAGTGACAAGGGATCTGACATGTAAAAACATTAAATTGTGACGGAGTTCCGCTGTTATATAATTGTTTTGTGTAGTAGTAACCTTAATTATAACCATCCTACAGTTTTATTACCGCTTTTTTGTTTTATATTATTATTAACAACAATGGTAGTAGTGGTAGTAGTAATAGTATTAGTATTAGTAGTAGTATATTTCATTAAGGACTAAGATCCTAAGAGTCATTCAACGCAAGGAGTAGTGAAGGCTCAATCCTCCGTCCGTTAATCGTCATTTTTTTTTTTTGGTTGACCCCGCTAATGGTGCTTGACGGTGGTATCCGCTCACAAATACGAATGTCGTAGTCCGAAATCCTGTCCGCGGCAGCGCGACCGCTGCCTCACCAGTCCCATTCATTGTTCCTGACATGTTTCTTAGCGCCGCGTGGCCCTGGAGACACAGCCTCCGTACTCACCTAATTGTACTCACCTAATTGTGGTTGCAGGGGTCGAGACTCAGCTCCTGGCCCCGCCTCTTCGCTGTCCGCTACTGGGTCTCTGCTCTCCCTGCTCCATGAGCTTTATCATACCTCGTCTTAAAACTATGTATGGTTCCTGCCTCCACTATATCTTTCTCTAGACTATTCCACTTCCTGACTACTCTGTGGCTGAAGAAATGCTTCTTAACATCCCTTTGACTCATCTGAGTCTTCAGCTTCCAGTTGTGTCCCCTTGTTTCTGTGTTCCCTCTCTGGAACATCCTGTCACTGTCTACCTTGTCGATTCCCCGCAGTATTTTGTATGTCGTTATCATGTCTCCTCTGACCCTTCTTTCCTCCAGTGTTGTTAGTCCTATTTACCTCAACCTTTCTTCATAGGACAGACCCCTGAGTTGTGGAACTAACCTTGTCGCAAACCTTTGGACTTTCTCTAGTTTCTTTACGTGTTTGACCAGGTGTGGGTTCCAGACTGGTGCTGCATATTCTAGTATGGGCCTGACGTACACGGTGTACAGCAAGGCTGAGTGCTGACGGGTGCCGTGTGGCCCTGGACACAGCCTCCATCAGCAAGGCTGAGTGCTGACGGGTGCCGTGTGGCCCTGGACACAGCCTCCGTCAGCAAGGCTGGGTGCTGACGGGTGCCGTGTGGCCCTGGAGACACAGCCTCCGTCAGCAAGGCTGGGTGCTGGCGGGTGCCGTGTGGCCCTGGACACAAAGCCTCCGTCAGCAAGGCTGGGTGCTGGCGGGTGCCGTGTGGCCCTGGACACAGCCTCCGTCAGCAAGGCTGGGTGCTGACGGGTGCCGTGTGGCCCTGGAGACACAGCCTCAGTCAGCAAGGCTGGGTGCTGGCGGGTGCCGTGTGGCCTTGGACACAAAGCCTCGTCAGCAAGGCTGGGTGCTGACGGGTGCCGTGTGGCCCTGGACACAAAGCCTCCGTCAGCAAGGCTGGGTGCTGACGGGTGCCGTGTGGCCCTGGACACAAAGCCTCCGTCAGCAAGGCTGGGTGCTGACGGGTGCCGTGTGGCCCTGGACACAGCCTCCGTCAGCAAGGCTGAGTGCTGACGGGTGCCGTGTGGCCCTGGACACAGCCTCCGTCAGCAAGGCTGGGTGCTGACGGGTGCCGTGTGGCCCTGGAGACACAGCCTCCGTCAGCAAGGCTGGGTGCTGGCGGGTGCCGTGTGGCCCTGGACACAAAGCCTCCGTCAGCAAGGCTGGGTGCTGACGGGTGCCGTGTGGCCCTGGAGACACAGCCTCCGTCAGCAAGGCTGGGTGCTGACGGGTGCCGTGTGGCCCTGGACACAAAGCCTCCGTCAGCAAGGCTGGGTGCTGGCGGGTGCCGTGTGGCCCTGGAGACAGCCTCCGTCAGCAAGGCTGGGTGCTGGCGGGTGCCGTGTGGCCCTGGACACAGCCTCCGTCAGCAAGGCTAGGTGCTGACGGGTGCCTCTCACACTTACATGACTCTCAGGGTGAAATGATTACTCACATTAACTCCTTTTTTGCTCACACATCTAGATTATATTTACAGTTTGTTTTCACTACTTCCTCATACAGCTCATTACCACTCAGCTCATTACCACTCCGAGGCTCAACAAGCATTTCTTTGCTTTTCTGTGGCTCATCTGTGTTTTTTACCTATCATCTACGCCCTCTTCACCCCCGTGCTTCTCAATCTGTCAATATCAGTTTATTCATATCCCCGGCTTATCTTATGTGTCGTTTTCATGTCTTTTTTCAAATTTCTCTTGTATGGCTGTTAGATTCAAGAGAGTTTAAATTCTATAGTTCTAAAGCTAGTCTAATTACAAGCCAATAATAGACGTCGACTTTCTAAACGTGATTCAGATTTGGACTCCCTATGCTGGTGCGTCGTAGCATGTCTTGTACAGTATCATGGTAGAGTCATTGTTAAGGTCTATGAAGTTATTTGCAGGAAAATGCCTCGAAAATGCTACCAGTTTTATGCGGCATCTGTGCCACAGATAATAATATCTTTATTTCTACAAGTAAATGTACAAGGTAAACAGGCCATAGCTGACATCAGTGACATACTACTATATAGAAAGCCCCTTGTTATGCTGAGCATTTCAGGCAGATTAGGTCAGTTTTGTCCCAGGATGCGACCCACACCAGTCCACTAACACCCAGGTACCCATTTTACACTGTTGGGTGAACATGGACAGCAGGTGTCTTATGGAAACACGTCCTTAATGTTTTCCAACCGTACCGGAGATTCGAACTCCGGACCTCAGTGCGCTAACAATCTAGCTACGGGACACCTGGATGTTAAGTTTGATGTGATCTCTCACTCCCAAATTCTTCTCCCTCCAAACTTTTAGGTTTTCTTTCACCATTCCCAAAATACATGACCTTGCACTTGTCTGGCTGGACTCCAGTAACCACTTGCTGACCACTCTCACAGTCTGTCCATGGCTTTTTAAAACCTGTTCGTATACTCTCCTTTCCTTATTCCTCTTCTTAGTCTCACATCATCGGTAAATAATGATACATTAGACGTACATTTACAATAGTAATGGCCCTAATACCTCTCCTTGAGGATCCCCACTTGTTATCCTCTCAAGGTGTCTCCTCCTCTACTGTCATGATCCTACATCTCGTTTCCAGTTGTCGGAGATGAGTCGGGAATGAGAGAAGAAGAACTGGCAGTCTAAGAGAGTGCACAGTCAAGTGTGGGGCTACTGTTTTGTACCTCGTAGAGTTTCACTGTCTCTTCTGTCGAGCAGATAAGAGAAGTACGTCAACACTGTCACCCACTAGGCTGTCTGGCTTGCAAGATTCACCCCATCATTCTTTATAGTACAGTCATATTTCACTCTAGAATATCATCATCATCTACGGGTGCTAAATTGTCTTCGTTTCATCACATTTCCAATAGCAACATTTTATCTGAAGACTATCTTATTTTTTTACACAGTTTTACAAGGTTTTAAGTTAAGGTTCCTAACTTTGTTTACAAGCTAAGAGCTGTTACCTGCATAAGCTCATTTGAATTCCTTTTTATCATGAGACACAAATATGGAACAGGATGAAGTTGGAGCCATCTGTGGGCCAGCAATTTAATTTGATCAACTGGGTGTTGGTCTCTCTCTCTCTCTCTCTCTCTCTCTCTCTCTCTCTCTCTCTCTCTCTCTCTCTCTCTCTCTCTCTCGTGCGGTTGCACATCGACCGCAGATAGTTGCCAGCACCAGGCACCTTCAAGACAGGATATTATCACCGAGGAGGGCTATAAACGCTTGTAATCATGGGTGTAAGTAGCAAGAGGCCAATGGAAAGTTTAAGACGTACAGGCGCGGCGAGCGTACGGGCGTAGCAAGACGTACGGCTGCAGCTACATGTACAGGCGTGGCAAGACGTACGGGCGTGGCGACGTACGGGCGTGGCGACGTACGGGCGTGGCGACGTACGGGCGTGGCGACGTACGGGCGTGGCGACGTACGGGCGTGGCGACAAAAATGCATGACGTGGTGAGAACACAATGATCTTCACAGAGATGAATCAGAGTAGACAATGGCTGAACTTTCACGTTAATAGTATCAATTATGACTTTAACGAGAGGACGCTTAATTGTCGACACTGAAAGAGAGAGAGAGAGAGAGAGAGAGAGAGAGAGAGAGAGAGAGAGAGAGAGAGAGAGAGAGAGAATGTAGAAATAAGTGGATGGTAAGAGCAATAATAAATCGTGGCATGGGAAGCAAAGGCAACTGGGAGAGAGGTTCACTAAGGTTGGGATAACAGTAATGGTATTAAGAATCAAGGTTACGCAGGAGAGCGCCATAGTTAAGACAGAAGAACATGGTGAAGGAAGGGGGAGAAAAGGAAGCCAAGCCATCTAAGAGAAGGAATAATTTACCAGCAGAGAGAAGTAAATGACTGGATACACAACTGGGAAAGCATCAAAAGCTTCATGTAGACGATAAACAAGGCTTCACTTCACTATTCTTTTTTAATTAATCCTTATCAAGCTTAGAGCGAATCGTTGTCCAGATTACAGCGTGTTCAGCAGGCCTACTGGCCCATACAAGTATTTGCCTTGTATGCGCCAGTAGGCCTGCTGCAGTGCTCCTCCATTCGTGTGTACCTTTTTCTTTGTCAACATGAGATTCAGAAAGCACTCACTCTTCTGAATTTTCGACTTTAGAAATAACTGTTCAATTATTTATTCGGGTGTTGGTCTTACAAACACACAAAACATAAGAGCACAAACAACAATAGTCGTAAAAAGTCCCCATCTTAGCGCATAAAATCTTTAGGGTGAAACGGCGCATTGCCGACAATTATGAAGCCTGAGAGACAAGTTGCCGAACAACGTTTCGCTCTGTAATTTTTTTTATTTAAAATTAAATCTTTTATCGCCACTTGCATGTTTGTTTACATGAAACAAATTCGCTTGCGTTGTTTCACTTGTTTAACAGAAGCAAAACAAACACGAAATCCCAGTGTCGACATCCCTTTGACAGTCTGAGGAAAACCAGTCTAATAACCCCCTATATATTCAGATTTCTGATATCCTCACATACAATTATTTAAGAGCTGGGTCAGAGCATAGCAAATAGGTTCTTGGAGAAATCCAATGTACCAAGATTCCATGGTGGTGATGTGTCCCACAAGTGCCATTACAATACTGGTGTCCAACAGCCACAAGGTGAGCACTAATGCACATATGCAACACCTGGATATTCCAGTGTCATATATCATATCAGTACAGAGGGACAGTAGAAGATGAGGTAATCTGTCCCTTAGCCTTGCAAAACTATATACAGAAGATAATGGAAGATGAGTCAATCAAGTTTTAATCCTGAAAGCCGGTGTTCAGAACCTTAATCTTGATGAATCTGAATAATAGGCTAGGTTAGGTTAGGCTTGGTTAGGTTAGGCTAGGCTAGGCTAGGTTAGGTTAGGGTAGGGTAGGCTAGGTTAGGTTAGATGTAGATGAATGGTTCAGAGAACCGACAAGTTGGTAAATTAGACACATATGCAACACTTGGGTATCTTTATTGAGGAAACGTTTCGCCACACAGTGGCTTCATCAGTCCAATACAAAGGAGAAAGTTGTAAAGAGAGGAGGAGTTTGAGGTAATCAGTCCCTCGGCCTGGAGTCGATGTGTTCAGTCCATCAATCTTGTAGTAAGTACAGCACAGGGCAAAAGAAGTTTCTTATATACTGTAGACAGGTGAGGCGAAGCAGGAGGAGGGGGGGGTCGTAGTGGCACCCCCCCCTCCTCCTGCTTCGCCTCACCTGTCTACAGTATATAAGCAACTTCTTTGCCCTGTGCTGTACTTACTACAAGATTGATGGACTGAACACATCGACTCCAGGCCGAGGGACTGATTACCTCAAACTCCTCTCTTTACAACTTTCTACTTTGTATGGACTGATGAAGCCACTGTGTGGCGAAACGTTTCCTCAATAAAGATACCCAAGTGTTGCATATGTGTCTAATTTACCAACTCGTCGGTTCTCTGAACCATTTATCTACGTCCCCTCTCCTGTTGTCTCCATCTTTAACACCTTCAGATTTCCTCTATTAAACTGATAAATCCGCCGATTTACGAGACATTTGGCATATTGTTATTTGAATGAACAAATATGGACACTAAACAGAAAGATATGAAGAACTAAAGTGTTTTCAGAGAATTTTGTTTAAATTAGAACATTAGAATACACAATATCGTCACAATATAAAACTGTCCTTCTTGTAGACGCTACGAGAACAGACTGTCCTCCATATTAGACGTCACAAGAACAGACTGTCCTCCATGGTAGACGCCACAAGAACAGACTGTCCTCCATGGTAGAAGCCTGTACATTAATGCCTTCTGCTTCACATACATGTAAACGAAATAATATTTTTCCTCAAACTGTTGCAGCCACTCACAGCTGTGTTCGGTGTTGCAGCCACTCACAGTTGTGTTCGGTGTTGCAGCCACTCACAGTTGTGTTCGGTGTTGCAGCCACTCACAGCTGTGTTCGGTGCTGCAGCCACTCACAGTTGTGTTCGGTGTTGCAGCCACTCACAGTTGTGTTCGGTGCTGCAGCCACTCACAGTTGTGTTCGGTGTTGCAGCCACTCACAGTTGTGTTCGGTGTTGCAGCCACTCACAGCTGTGTTCGGTGCTGCAGCCACTCACAGGTGTGTTCGGTGCTGCAGCCACTCACAGTTGTGTTCGGTGTTGCAGCCACTCACAGCTGTGTTCGGTGTTGCAGCCACTCACAGCTGTGTTCGGTGCTGCAGCCACTCACAGTTGTGTTCGGTGTTGCAGCCACTCACAGCTGTGTTCGGTGTTGCAGCCACTCACAGCTGTGTTCGGTGCTGCAGCCACTCACAGCTGTGTTCGGTGCTGCAGCTACTCACACCTGTGTTCGGTGTTGCAGCCACTCACAGCTGTGTTCGGTGCTGCAGACACAGCTGTGTTCGGACACTTGGTAAACTAACTTCAAGTTTAAACCAAATGATTTACTTCCGACAATAGTAAAGACACGTTTCAGAACAAGGTTTAATTGGGACATCGTTTGGCTCTATGTAGAGCTTTATCAATCATAACAAAGCTCTACACAGAGCGGAACACTCTCCCATCACAGCTTATTTAACAACGACTGTCTTTCCTTCGCATCAAAGAAGATTCAACTCTACACACAGTCTTGATATCTCATTCATGTTTATCGTTAATTTTCAATCCTATGGGAATTGCCTTCAGACACTTATGATGGAACGCATGATTTAAACGTTATGGCAGCGTCCCCATCAAGAACGCTGCAACAGAGAACACTGTTGCAGTAAGTTGCTTTCAGAGACCTGAAGGAAGAACTTAGTTTATATTATCACGTTACTAACACTAACTGTTAGTATGGCAGCAGTGTTTAGCCCTGTCGTCTTCCACTACATAAGATGGATTTTAAAAAAATAAGGACTGAGAATGAAATTCACTTGTGGGTAATACGGAAGCGATTGAGTTGTGCAAATGGAGTGGAACTTTTGTCCCGGCACCCTGGTCGTTTGCCTCTTCTTACTGCATTCAACATTGGTATCTTTTGTGTTTTTTTAATAATAGTTCTAATGCCAGTAATATTTTCTTTCAAATTTGGGAGGGTCGTTGTGGAAGCGAGTCCACCAGAGCAATGATCGCTAGAACTGTTACCTGTAAATAACACCTAGAAACAACCTCCCCAGATGTTCTCCGCCTCGGTGATCTCCGTTATAGAAGCCTCTATAATTTAACACTCCAGCGACTTTTGAGATGATTCTTGAAGCGCCCGTGTTAAAGCGAGAGTTCTGATGAGGAACTTTGACTTCTACCAAAATCCTCGATGAAATTAAGAGAAAATTTGTTTTAATTGTCAATTTCCTTGATCTAATTATCACAACCAATCTACCACATTATTTCTCCCCCTTTATAAGAATATATACGTTCTTCCAGACATAATACCCCCATATTTTTATTATTCTGGGAAATTATATGGAGACATAGGTTAAAATACCTTAATATAAGGTAAACTAGCCGAGAAAAGCAGATTTTTAAAAAATCGGTCCATTTTTAAGGTGTAGAAATGCATGAAGGTGAGTTTTGTGGTATCTTGGCTGCTCTAATTATAGGGAAGCTAGCGCTTCCCTATAATAATAATAATTAATAATAAATAATAATAATAACAATAATAATATTGGCAATAATAATGACAATAATATTGGCAAAAATAATAATAATTATAATAATAATAATAATAATTACAATTATAATATTGGCAATAATAATAATAACGACTTTTATTGGCAATAATAATAATGACAATAATATTAATAATAATAATGGCAAAAATAATAATCATAAACATTATAAAAATAATGTCAATAATAATATTAGCAATAATAATAATGGTAGAAGATTTACAAGCAGCATCCTGCATCTCACACCCAGCACAGCAGTGACCTTACACCCAGCACAGCAGTGACCTCACACCCAGCACAGCAGTGACCTTACACCCAGCACAGCAGTGACCTTACACCCAGCACAGCAGTGACCTGACACCCAGCACAGCAGTGACCTCACACCCAGCACAGCAGTGACCTCACACCCAGCACAGCAGTGACCTCACACCCAGCACAGCAGTGACCTTACACCCAGCACAGCAGTGACCTCACACCCAGCACAGCAGTGACCTCACACCCAGCACAACAGTGACCTTACACCCAGCACAGCAGTGACCTCACACCCAGCACAGCAGTGACCTCACACCCAGCACAGCAGTGACCTCACACCCAGCACAGCAGTGACCTCACACCCAGCACAGCAGTGACCTTACACCCAGCACAGCAGTGACCTCACACCCAGCACAGCAGTGACCTCACACCCAGCACAGCAGTGACCTTACACCCAGCACAGCAGTGACCTCACACCCAGCACAGCAGTGAATGAAAACGTAATGTGGCTCGTGAACAATCTTGCTTTTAGCAGTGACTGTTCTTCAACTGATCTGTGTTCTACAGTTGTACCTAATATGTTAAACTGTTTGGTGGGTGCGTTTTACTGAGTGCGTTTTTCGAGTGTATTGGTCGAGTGTGTGTGTGTGTCTGTGTATTGTTGAGTGTGCTGGTTGGACCTTGTATTCTATTTAAGTCGAGGTTCGCTTGAGTGTTGTGTTGAAATGTGGGTGATTTGAGTGATGTTAGGGTGGTGGTAGTGGGTGTAGGTGGTGCTGGTGGGAGAAAATGGTAGTAGCGGGTATGGTGGTAGGTGTGGGGGTAATAGTGTGTGGGGGGGGGCGTAGATGGTCGGAGAGAGGTGGTGTTACTAGGCTTAAGTCGTGGGCGTCAACAATAGCGGTGGGTGATGGGCGTGGCAGTGAGCTTGGGTTGTAACTGTTGGTGGTTCTCTTGCTGTCGTCGGTGTATAATTAAAAAAAAGTAGGATGTGAAGTGCATCGTCAACAAAAGACAATCTTCATAAATACTTGTAATGCAGGATTAAACTTTTATAAAAGTCGCTGTTCCGCCCAGGATTAAGCTCGATAAAACTTATGTATGAGCGAAACGTGTTATAATCAAGACTTGGTGTATGTTACGTGTTTTTTCTTACTCACACACACACACACACACACACACACACACGTAGTGGAGGCAGGAACCATACATAGTTTTAAGACGAGGTTTGATAAAGCTCATGGAGCAGGGAGAGAGAGTACCTAGTAGCAATCAGTGAAGAGGCGGGGCCAGGAGCTATGACTCGACCCCTGCAACCACAAATAGGTGAGTACACACAACCCCGGTAGCCGGGTTCGATTCCCGGCGGGGCGGAAACATTTCGAAGTGTTTCCTTACACACACATACACACACACACAGGCCTAGTGTCTAATCGACATGTTCCTAGGACAAAATGGTAACTAACACACACACACAACAACAACGACACCGAAATATTGACTTCAGTAATTCACTACGACTGTTGGCCGGGTTACTGTTGCTAGTTACACGCCCAGGACTCAACACTCGAAGCCTACAGCTATTATGTTGCAGGATGATGTCACTACCATCTTGCAAGTGATGGTGATATTATCTGATAGTGTCTGATTGTGATAGCAACGTTATCTGAAAGTGATAGTGTCATTTGAAACTGATAGTGTTATTTGAAACTGATAGTGTTATTTGAAACTGATAGTGTTATTTGAAACTGATAGTGTTATTTGAGGGTGAAAACATGATTTGAAAGTGATAACATTAAAGTCATTGCATGTTCTAAAAGTGTTACCTAAAACTGATAACATTATCAGACAGTGTCGACGATAGTGCAATTATGTGTTTCAAGACTTGCTGGAATGGACTGTCAGCACCAGTCATCTTGATCAAGTTTCAAGGACTGTCAGCACCAGTCATCCTGAGCACATTGCCAGGACTGTCAGCACCAGTCATCATGAGCATGATGCAAGGACTGTTAGCACCAGTCATTCCACTCTACCTCAGCACTTCTACTGTCAGCGCCAGTCATTCCACTCTACCTCAGCACCTCCATTGCGTCAACACCAGTCATTCCACTCTACCTCAGCAAGGTACATATACTGCGTCAGTACCAGTCATTCCACTCTACCTCAGCAAGGTATCATCATTGTGTCAGCACCAGTCATTCCACTCTACCTCTGCAAGGTATCTTTCTACACTGTGTCAGTACCAGTCATTCCACTCTACCTCAGTAAGACATCTTCAGTGTGTCAGAACCAGTCATTCCACTCTTTCTCAGCAAGGTATCTCCACTGTGTCAGTACCATTCATTCCACTCTACCTCAGCAATGCATCTTCACTGTATCAGTACCAGTCATTCCACTCTACCTCAGCAAGGTACATCTACTGTGTCAATAGCAGTCATTCCATTCTACCTCAGAAAGGCATCTCTACTGTGTCAGTGCCAGTCATTCCACTATACCTCAGCAAGGCATCTCCACTGTGTCAATACCAGTCATTCCACTATACCTCAGCAAGGCACCTCCACTGTGTCAGTGCCAGTCATTCCACTATACCTCAGCAAGGCATCTCCACTGTGTCAATGCCAGTCATTCCACTATACCTCAGCAAGGCACCTCCACTGTGTCAGTACCAGTCATTCCACTATACCTCAGCAAGGCACCTCCACTGTGCCAGTGCCAGTCATTCCACTATACCTCAGCAAGGCACCTCCACTGTGTCAGTGCCAGTCATTCCACTATACCTCAGCAAGGCATCTCCACTGTGTCAATGCCAGTCATTCCACTATACCTCAGCAAGGCACCTCCACTGTGTCAGTGCCAGTCATTCCACTATGCCTCAGCAAGGCACCTCCACTGTGTCAGTGCCAGTCATTCCACTATACCTCAGCAAGGCACCTCCACTGTGTCAGTGCCAGTCATTCCACTATACCTCAGCAAGGCACCTCCACTGTGTCAGTGCCAGTCATTACACTATACCTCAGCAAGGCACCTCCACTGTGTCAGTGCCAGTCATTCCACTATACCTCAGCAAGGCACCTACTGTGTCAGTACCAGTCATTCCACTCTACCTCAGCAAGGTACCTACTGTCAGTACCAGTCATTCCACTCTACCTCAGCAAGATACCTGCTGTGTCAGTTCCAGTCATTCCACTCTACCTCAGCAAGGTACCTGTACTGTGTCAGTGCCAGTCATTCCACTCTACCTCAGCAAGGTACCTGTACTGTGTCAGTACCAGTCATTCCACTATACCTCAGTAAGGTACCTGTACTGTGTCAGTACCAGTCATTCCACAATACCTCAGCAAGGCATCTCCACTGTGTCAGTACCAGTCATTCCACAATACCTCAGCAAGGCATCTCCACTGTGTCAGTACCAGTCATTCCACAATACCTCAGCAAGGCACCTCCACTGTGTCAGTGCCAGTCATTCCACAATACCTCAGCAAGGCACCTCCACTGTGTCAGTGCCAGTCATTCCACAATACCTCAGCAAGGCATCTCCACTGTGTCAGTGCCAGTCATTCCACTATACCTCAGCAAGGCATCTCCACTGTGTCAGTGCCAGTCATTCCTTAACATTTAACTTACGTATTAAAACTTCTCTAAATATTTGAACTTCCGGTTACATTTGAAAAATAATATAAAACCGAAAAATATATGAAGCAATACAACATGTGAACACAAGACACAGCATGTGAACACAAGACTCAACATGTGAACACAAGACTCAACATGTGAACACAAGACACAGCATGTGAACACAAGATAGAACATGTGAACACAAGACACAGCATGTGAACACAAGACTCAACATGTGAACACAAGACTCAACATGTGAACACAAGATCTGACATAATATTTGGTAGGAATAAGTAAGTAAGTTTATTCAGGTATAAACAAATACAGTTACATAGATTATCATACATAGCAGCATATGTGTAGAAAACCCAGGATAACCCAAAAAAGTCAGAGTGACTTATTTCCATTGGGGTCCATTCAATACCTTAATATTATACACTGTAGGAGATATATATTATTATACTATAAAGGATATATACTAGGAATAAGGTAAAAAGAGTTATTTACATTTTAATGCATGTTAGCTAAAAAAATAAAAAATCATTCTTCTCCCTTTCTGTTGCTACATTCATTAGGTACCTTTTGGCTCTCTTCTTGAACTGGCTCATGCTATGACTGGCTTTGACATGTGCAGGCAGTCTGTTCCATTCCTTTATTGCTGTACAATAAAAGGTGTTTGAAGCCTGGCCACTGACTGTGGGTACTACAAAATTGTGCTCTCTCCCCCTAGTACTATGACTGCTTTGGTTCCCAACCTTGACAAAATTGGCAGCAAGATATTCTGGACACTGTTTGTGAGCAATTTTATAAACTTGATTCAACTTAAGTTGTTTTACTCTGTCTTCAATATTCAGCATATCAAATTGTTATAATTCATCCTGGCCTACATGTTCTCTTGGTCCCAGGTCCAGGATGAATCTTACCATTTTGTTCTGGGTGATTTGCAGTTTATCTTTCAGTTTTTTTTGTCAAGGCAGAGTACCATGAAGAGCAAGCGTAGTCCATATGACATTGTATAAGGGCTAGACATAGGGTCCTGCGAGCCTCAGTAGGTAGACACTGTGCTTGTCTGTAGAGGAATTTCAGTCTGGCATTCGAATTATTTACTACACTGTTCCCTATCAATTCTCCTGACATGCATGGGTCAAAGAGGATTCCCAGATATTTTACTGAGGAAACTGAAGTGATGGATTCCCCATTACACCGGACATTAAAATTATTTACCCTGCTCAGTTTATATTTCGTGCCAAAGAGTATGGCTTCTGTTTTCCCGAGGTGTAACGATAGTTTGTTGTCTACTAACCATTTGCTGCAGGACTCCAGTTCCAGTGTTAATACATTAGCTATATCTTGTGGGTCTTTACCTGACACTAACAGAGCACTGTCATCCGCATACAGTAGGAGTTTGCACTTGACACTGATGTGCATGTCATTTACATAACACAGGAATAATAAAGGACCCAGAATACTACCTTGGGGAACTCCACATGTTATCGGCAGGGGTTTTGATTCTGTTTTGTTGATTTTGACAATTTGTTTCCTATTGTTAAGATAAGACTTAAACCAGTCTGTGGAACCTATGCCGATAGCTTGAAGTTTCTTACATAATACATTGTGGTTGACAGTATCGAAGGCCTTTTGCAAGTCTAAAGTTACCATTCCTATGAGGTTCCCTATCAACATTTCCGTTCTCATGTAATCCATCAGATTAATTAGGGAGGTGTGGGTTGAGTAAGAGCTCCTAAAGCCTAATTGGTAACTATGAAGGAACATAACTGAACATAATGTTAGGTCAAACTCTGGCAAGACAGTGATGGAGTGAGTGATGATGAAAGTATTTCTTCTTTTTCGGGTTACCCTGCCTCGGTGGGAGACGGCCCATGTGTTAAAAAAAAATAAACAATCTTACTACACTGTGCTTTGACTGGGAGAGTTTTGATGCTGGAGAAGTGCTTTCTCTCTTTCTCTGTTTCTCTCTCTCTCTCTCCTCGAATCAAACGTGAATACCCGCCGTTCATCACGCTGTGTGATCTCATGAATATAATGGTAATGTTAGTTTTGAACATGATAAACACAGTGTGAGATAAACACAGTGTGAGAGGTTGGTGAAGGTTGCCTCTCACGTCTTCTCTCACACTCACATATAATATTATCTATATTATCCTTATATTGTTCCCTTATCAGTATTTCAACTCATTCCATCGTCAGATCTACACCTACACATTTCAATTTCACTCTCCATCGACGTCTAATTTTATGGCACATTTTTGAACATTAGAAACTACGCCAGAGAGGGATTTGTAAGTTATCTGATCTTTTCCATGATGCTGGGAATGGAGTCGGTAACTAATGATCATAAAGAAATTGATCGTGCCAATTGTTCCAAGAATTTGGTCCTTGTTACCGTACACAGCTGTTCAGAAATGAAGGCGAGTGGATAAGGCGTCACTATTTCTTCAATAAAATTGGTAACTTGGGACTTGTGCCACCCAATGGCAGTGTGAACCTTGTGGTCTTCAAACCATACCATATGTGAAAATTTGAAGCCGATCAAATGAGTCATTCTCCAGTTATGGCACAGATTCAAACGATTCCAATCTTTTTATTTTACTGCATCAATAAATTTGCCTACAGGCAAACGACACAGTTACTATCCTGACACTAAGATGCATCAGCCATTAAATATTGAAGCCGTTCAGAAGACGCAAATTAAAAATTTATTTAACGTGATTTACAAGAAATAAAAATAGTCGTCAGATCTGAACCTACGCGTCTGAATTTCACTCTCCACCGTCATCGTATTTCGTGAAATGGTTTACGAACGTTTGAAACTCCGCCACTGAAGATTTTAGAATTTTTCTTGGTCATTTCAGTTTTTGGGGGGAATTTTTTTTCTGGGCCATTTAGTTCCTCGTTTCTATACACTAGTGTTGAAATTTTGAAACCAATTGTATGAGGCGTTCTCGAGTTATAGGCAAAATGATGTCGGAAAGTTTGAGGTAAACTTGTGACATCTTGAGAGTGTCTCTCCAATATCATATTTTTGAGAAATAGAGGAAGAGAAGCGGTACTTTAAGACCGGGTCTCAAGTTCAGAGGAAGAGAAGCGGTACTTTAAGACCGGGTCTCAAGTTCAGAGGAAGAGAAGCGGTACTTTAAGACCGGGTCTCAAGTTCAGAGGAAGAGAAGCGGTACTTTAAGACCGGGTCTCAAGTTCAGAGGAAGAGATGGTACTTTAAGACCGGGTCTCAAGTTCAGAGGAAGAGAAGCGGTACTTTAAGACCGGGTCTCAAGTTCAGAGGAAGAGAAGTGGTACTTTAAGACCGGGTCTCAAGTTCAGAGGAAGAGAAGCGGTACTTTAAGACCGGGTCTCAAGTTCAGAGGAAGAGAAGTGGTACTTTAAGACCGGGTCTCAAGTTTCTATCTGTGACTTCAGTATCCACCTTTGATAAATGAAACACTAGTGCAACATTTTGGAATCCTTATTCTGGAAACGTTTCGCCCCACAGTGGTTTCTTCAGTCCAATGCATCTTCTACCGTTCTCTACATTGGACTGAAGAAGTCCAATGTAGTGTCTTATTTATCAATTTGTCGGTTATCTAAATCATTTATACACAGTATCTAGTGCTGATTCCACGATACCTTCGCACCCTAGTTCTGTTGGGGGTTTCTAGCCTCTATTGAGACCACGTTGTGTATGTTCCCAGGGGAGGTGACCCCTAGTGAGAAGTTATGGAGGGGGGGGGGCTTTTATAAACTAAGGGTAAGTAGGTAAGAGAAGACTTTGAGCTTTGGGGAGAGCGCTTGCTGGATGCAGACCTGAAGGACTCTGTGAGAGGACTGGATGAGGAGCCCTGGTTGGGCACAGAGCTGGAGCTCTGTGTAAGGACGTGCTAGCAGGACTCTGTCAAGGACAGAGCTGAGACTCTGTGTGAGGTCTTCAAAGAGTGATCGACTAAGAATTCCATTTTATACTCTAAGTTAATATTCCATTTCTTCAGCTGATTGGGTTCCACCTCAGTATTCTTGAATTCCCTCAGTTATCTTAGTATCAGATCCCTTTCTCTTTGATCAAGCATACTATTGTAACAAGTATTAATAAATTGTAATTATAGAATGTATTAACTTATCCCCGTCTGGTGGTGTTCTGTTTATTAAAGCTTTCAGCGGGAGGCTCTGAGACTCCTCACAGACGGAGGCTCTGGGACTCCTCACAGACGGAGGCCTGGGACTCCTCACAGACGGAGGCTCTGAGACTCCTCACAGACGGAGGCTCTGAGACTCCTCACAGACGGAGGCTCTGTGACTCCTCACAGACGGAGGCTCTGTGACTCCTCACAGACGGAGGCTCTGTGACTCCTCACAGACGGAGGCTCTGGGACTCCTCACAGACGGAGGCTCTGTGACTCCTCACAGACGGAGGCTCTGTGACTCCTCACAGACGGAGGCTCTGTGACTCCTCACAGACGGAGGCTCTGGGACTCCTCACAGACGGAGGCTCTGTGACTCCTCACAGACGGAGGCTCTGTGACTCCTCACAGACGGAGGCTCTGTGACTCCTCACAGACGGAGGCTCTGTGACTCCTCACAGACGGAGGCTCTGTGACTCCTCACAGACGGAGGCTCTGTGACTCCTCACAGACGGAGGCTCTGGGACTCCTCACAGACGGAGGCTCTGTGACTCCTCACAGACGGAGGCTCTGAGACTCCTCACAGACGAGGCTCTGGGACTCCTCACAGACGGAGGCTCTGGGACTCCTCACAGACGGAGGCTCTGGGACTCCTCACAGACGGAGGCTCTGTGACTCCTCACAGACGGAGGCTCTGTGACTCCTCACAGACGGAGGCTCTGTGACTCCTCACAGACGGAGGCTCTGTGACTCCTCACAGACGAGGCTCTGTGACTCCTCACAGACAGGCTCTGTGACTCCTCACAGACGGAGGCTCTGTGACTCCTCACAGACGGAGGCTCTGTGACTCCTCACAGACGGAGGCTCTGTGGCATTAAATCAGATGATTCAGTTATTGCTGAGTTCAGTCTTGGATAGACTCTGACTCATCCAAATCATTAAGAGGAAATAACATTATTTCCTAAAAATATAATGTTAAAAGAAGTCGAGCGAGAGTGTGAAAGTCAGAGCAGCTTAGATTATAAATTTTCTGCATGACTTCCTTAGCTGAATATGGCATCGCAAAGACACTTATTATAGAGAATATGAGGTCTTTACTATGACTGCTTTAAGTCATTGACAGTCGTTTATTACCACTTGTATTGGATTTATGGATTATGTGGCTTTGAGGAAATGGAAGGAAAGCTTGTAAAGCTGTAGGAAGAGGCAGTAGGGTCATGGGGCTGTTGATGCTGAATTGTTACAATGTTTTTTTTCAACGACCCGGTCATATCACACCCAGGCAGGGTGACCTAAAAAGAAAAATTAAAGTTTTTCTTTTTAAATTTAGTAATGTATACAGGAGGAAGGGGTTACCAGCCCCTTGCTCCCGGCATTTTAGTCGCCTCTTACGACACGCATGGCTTAAGGAGGAAGAGGAAATAAAGAAGAACAAGAACTATTAAGAAAATAGAAGAAAGCACAGATGGGTGTGTAAATATATATGCGTGTACACGTATATATAATGTGACGTATGTGTATGTAGAAGTAGTAAAATATACCTGTTATATATATATATATATATATATATATATATATATATATATATATATATATATATATATATATATATATATATATATATATATATATATATATATATGGTAGGATTGCTGGTGTCTTTTTCTGTCTCATAAACACGCTGGATAACAGGTATATCTAGCTACTTCTACTTACACTTTAGGTCACACTACACTGGCATACACATGCATATATATACATACACACATCTAGGTTTTCTTCTTTTTCTTAATAGCTCTTGTTCTTTTTATTTTCTCTATTGTCCATGGGGAAGTGGAAAAGAATCTTTCCTCCGTAAGCCATGCGTGTCGTATGAGGCGACTAAGATGCCGGGAGCAATGGGCTAGTAACCCCTTCTCCTTACAAATCTACTAAAAACGAGAAGAAGAAAAACTTTATAAAACTGGGTTGTCTGAATGTGCGTGGATGTAGTGCGGATGATAAGAAAGAGATGATTGCCGATGTTATGAATGAAAAGAAGTTGGATGTCCTGGCCTAAGCGAAACAAAGCTGAAGGGGGTAGGAGAGTTTCAGTAGGGAGAAATAAATGGGATTAAGTCAGGAGTATCTGAGAGAGTTAGAGCTAAGGAAGGGTAGCAATAATGTTGAAGGATCAGTTATGGAAGGAAAAGAGGGAATATAAATGTGTAAATTCAAGGATTATGTGGATTAAAATAAGGGTCGGATGCGAAAAGTGGGTCATAATAAGCGTGTATGCACCTGGAGAAGAGAGAAGTGTAGAGGAGAGAGAGAGATTTTGGTAGATGTTAAGCGAATGCATAGGAACTTTTGAACCAAATGAGAGAGTAATTGTGGTAGGGGACCTAAATGCTAAAGTGGGAGAAACATGCAGAGAGGGTGTAGTAGGTAAGTTTGGGGTGCCAGGTGTAAATGATAATGGGAGCCCTTTGATTGAACTTTTGTATAGAAAGGGGTTTAGTTATAGGTAATACATATTTTAAGAAAAAGAGGATAAATAAGTATACAAGATATGATGTAGGGCGTAATGACAGTAGTTTGTTGGACTATGTATTGGTAGATAAAAGACTGTTGAGTAGACTTCAGGATGTACATGTTTATAGAGGGGCCACAGATATATCAGATCACTTTTTAGTTATAGCTACAGTGGGAGTAAAAGGTAGATGGGATACAAGGAAAATAGAATCAGTAAGTAAAAGAGAGGTGAAGGTTTATAAACTAAAAGAGGAGGCAGTTAGGGTAAGATATAAACAACTATTGGAGGATAGATGGGCTAGTGAGAGTGTAGGCAATGGGGTCGAAAATGTATGGGGTAGATTTAAAAATGTAGTGTTAGAGTGTTCAGCAGAAGTTTGTGGTTACAGGCGAGTGGGTGCGGGAGGGAAGAGGAGCGATTGGTGGAATGATGATGTAAAGAGAGTAGTAAGGGAGAAAAAGTTAGCATATGAGAGGTTTTTACAAAGTAGAAGTGATGCAAGGAGGGAAGAGTATATGGAGAGAAAAAGAGAGGTTAAAGAGTGGTGAAGCAATGTAAAAGAGAGCAGATGAGAGAGTGGGTGAAATGTTATCAGCAAATTTTGTTGAAAATAAGAAAAAGTTTTGGAATGAGATTAATAAGTTGAGGAAGCCTAGAGAACAAATGGATTTGACAGTTAAAAATAGGAGAGGAGAGTTATTAAATGGAGAGTTAGAGGTATCGGGAAGATGGAGAGAATATTTTGAGGATTTGTTAAATGTTGATGAAGACAGGAAGCTGTGATTTCGTGTGTAGGGCAAGGAGGAATAACATCTTGTAGGAGTGTGGAAGAGCCAGTTGTGGGTGTAGGGGAAGTTCGTGAGGCAGTGGGTAGAATGAAAGGGGGTAAGGCAGCTGGGATTGATGGGATAAAGATAGAAATGTTAAAAGCAGGTGGGGATATAATTTTAGTGTGGTTGGTGCTATTATTTAATAAATGTATGGAAGAGGGTAAGGTACCTAGGGATTGGCAGAGAGCGTGTATTGTTCCTTTGTATAAAGGCAAAGGGGACAAAAGAGAGTGCAAAAATTATAGGGGAATAAGTCTGTTGAGTGTACCTGGTAAAGTGTATGGTAGAGTTATTATTGAAAGAATTAAGAGTAAAACAGAAAGCAGGATAGCAGATGAACAAGGGGCTTTAGGAAAGGTAGGGGTGTGTAGACCAAGTGTTTACAGTGAAACATATAGGTGAACAGTATTTGGATAAGGGTAAAGATGTTTTGTGGCATTTATGGATTTGGAAAAGGCGTATGATAGGGTAGATAGGGGGCAATGTGGCAGATGTTGCAGGTGTATGGAATAGGAGGAAGGTTACTGAAAGCAGTGAAGAGTTTTTATGAGGATAGTGAGGCTCAGGTTAGAGTGTGTAGGAGGGAAGGGGACTATTTCCCAGTAAAGTGGGCCTTAGACAAGGATGTGTGATGTCACCGTGGTTGTTCAATATATTTATAGATGGGGTTGTAAGAGAAGTGAATGCAAGGGTCTTGGCAAGAGGTGTTGGGCTAAAAGATAAAGAAGCAAATACAAAGTGGGAGTTGTCACAGTTGCTTTTTGCTGATGACACTGTGCTTTGGGAGATTCTGAAGAGAAGCTGCAGAGGTTGGTGGATGAATTTGGTAGGGTGTGTAAAAGAAGAAAATTGAAAGTGAATATAGGAAAGAGTAAGGTGATGAGGATAACAAAAAGAATAGGTGACGAAAGATTGGATATCAGATTGGAGGAGAGAGTATGGAGGAGGTGAATGTATTCAGATATTTGGGAGTGGACATGTCGGCGGATGGGTCTATGAAGGATGAGGTGAATCATAGAATTGATGAGGGAAAAGGGTGAGTGGAGCACTTCGGAGTCTGTGGAGACAAAGAACCTTGTCCATGGAAGTAAAGAGGGAATGTATGAGAGTATAGTTATACCAACGCTCTTATATGGGTGCGAAGCATGGGTGATGAATGTTGCAACGAGGAGAAGGCTGGAGGCAGTGGAGATGTCATGTCTGAGGTCATTGTGTGGTGTGAATATAATGCAGAGAATTCGGAGTTTGGAAATTAGGAGGAGGTGCGGGATTACCAAAACGATTGTCCAGAGAGCTGAGGAGGGTTGTTGAGGTGGTTTGGACATGTAGAGAGAATGGAACGAGACAGAGTGACTTCGAGAGTGTATAAATCTGTAGTGGAGGGAAGGCGGGGTAGGGGTCGGCCTAGGAAAGGTTGGAGGAGGGGGTAAAGGAAGTTTTGTGTGCGGGGGGCTTGGACTTCCAGCAAGCATGTGTGAGCGTATTTGATAGGAGTGAATGGAGGCATATGGTTTTAATACTTGACGTGCTGTTGGAGTGTGAGCAAAGTAACATTTATGAAGGGATTCAGGGAAACCGGCAGGCCGGACTTGAGTTCTGGAGATGGGAAGTACAGTGCCGGCACTCTGAAGGAGGGGTGTTAATGTTGCAGTTTTATAACTGTAGTGTAAAGCACCCTTCTGGCAAGACAGTGATGGAGTGAATGATGATGAAAGTTTTTCTTTTTCGGGCCACCCTGCCTTGGTGGGAATCGGCCGATGTGTTAATAAAAAAAAAAAATATATATATATATATAAAATATTACATGGGAGCAGTGCTTCTGAAGGATAAACAATGTAAACAATGTGGTGTGTGCTTCTCTCAGTAAATGTAAAATACATTAACTTTATTTTATTCCCCATTTACAAGATAAAAGTGAAAAGGTTACTTGCAGTCTCAGTGACCCTCGTATAGTCGATGGGCTTCAAACCCAACTAACCCCCCCAAATAAAACTTGTCTAATGGATTTTGTCTTGATAGCGTCGACATGTTAAACACATGTACACACCACGAGACTACCAATGATAATCTTCCTACCGCTGCTTTCCTAACCAGCCTTCCTGTGTGTGTCAGTGGTGAAGGCAGCAAGCGGCCCACACTACCCCGCCCAGGGCTGCCTGCGGCCGCTCGTGATCGGTCAAAGGTCAGGGCGGGGATATTGGTCACCAGGCGTGGCGGGGCAGGAGAGGCGGCTAGCGGCTCATGTTGTTGTTGTTACAGTCGTTAGGAAAAATTCACCAGACACGAGTCTTAGTCAAATGATGACCCTTTAAGAGGCACGTAGGTTCCCCCAGTCTTCTAATAACATGTTCATTCTTCCACTGTAATCTACCTCGTCCATAATTACTATCGCATTTGCTCTGTTTAGTAAGGTGAAGTTTAGGATCTTTCCTTAATTCATGGTATAACTTAACAAATCTTTGAGGACAATTGTGTTGCAGAGGTCTGAGCTGTGCCCTTTAAGTGTCACCGTGTCTACTAATATGTGTTATAGACAGTGACGTCTACTATCACGTGCGGTGCTGTATAAGATGGTGTCTGCTAACACGTGCAGTAGTTAACTAATACATGTAGGCTCACTGACGGTGGTGTCTGCTGACAGGTGCGGTGGTGTCTGCTGACAGGTGCGGTGGTGCCTGCTGACAGGTGCGGTGGTGTCTGCTAATATGTGCGGTGGTGTTAACTAGTACCTGTAGGGCTATAGCTAGTGGTATTTGCTAACCCGTGTTAGTGATGTTGACTAGCACATGTGCTACAGATGTTATGTCTCCTGAAACAAATGTGAACGTGGAAACGAGTCTTAACTACTCTGAGAGTGAGCTAATGACTCTGGTGTTCTGTCATTTCTTATTTTTCTCACACTTCCTCCGTTACAAATTATCTTTTTCTTCGTTTGTGAATGTATTCGAATGTATTCGAATATATTCGACTCATCATCGAATACATTCGTTTCTTCAATAAAGATTCCCATATGTTGATAAATTAGACACTTGGGTATCTTTATTGAGGAAACGTTTCGCCACACAGTGGCTTCATCAGTCCAATACAAAGGAGAATAGTGAAGAACAGGAGGAGTTTGAGGTAATCAGTCCCTCAACCTTGAGTCGACTCAAGGCTATGTATTCCATGTACATCACTTATCGTATTTCTGCATGAATTTGTGAAGGACCTGCCTAGTATGGGCCAACAGGCCTGTTGCAGTGTTCCTCCTTTCTTATGTTCTTATGTGATCTTAAGTCAGCCTTAGGCAAGGTAGATCATTGTTTACTTAAATAGCTGCAACATTTAAGTACGGAGTAACTATCGATACACTGGAGGTTCAGGACAAGAGAAGGGGGCCCCAAGTGAACCTACGTTGCCTGTAAGGGCGACTTGAACCTTCAGCTAAATCTGTCGTTTATAGCAACAAGAATTTTCATACTTAGTCTCAACACTCTATTCATAATTTGGTTATTTGGTTCCGACCCACTGTACCTAGTGTACATAACTGCATGTACGTTTTGGTGGTGGGAATATATACTAAACTAAAACTATCTTCTTTATCAGGGTTCTATTGCGATTACTGCACTATAAGCTGAAATCCAGCACTGCCAAGTACTGCAGACCCATTACAAGGTCTTGTACTCGTGGTTCAAATTCAAACCTGACGCCAAACCCACACAAGACTTCCCATCAGAAGATTTCAACACAGAGTGTAGTCATTGTACCACTAGTTCCATTTGTTCACGAACAATCAACTCAGTTTCTTATAGATCATGCCAAGCCAATAATTAAGAGAACGTTCGCATTTCTCCATGTCGGTCCTTCCTTAATGGGAACTTGACCTGTTGTGTAATTTTGATTTTCAGTGATTGTTACCAACATTCTTCTGAAGATATTATTGACACTACAATATTTGTTTTCCAGGTTTTAATTGTTGGAGTAATAAATTTTCTAAAATCATTTAATTATGTTTGTATATAATAAAGCGGGGCTCTGCTATCCCTGCTCACCTAGCGGTAAATAGGTACCTGGGTGTTAGTTGACTGGTGTGGGTCGCATCCTGGGGACAAAATTAACTTAATTTGCCAGAAATGCTCTGCATAACAAGGGGCTTTCTGTATAGTATGTCACTGATGTCAGCTATGGTCTGTATAAGTTCCATCATGTGTTGTAGAAATATTATTATTTTTATGATTATTATTATTATTTAAAATGATCATGCTTCTCATTCTTCACAATATGCAATAATTCGGCTACGAATTATTTAAATTGACATGACTCCTCAAACAGTATAGCAATACTCGAAACAGATAGAGATGTTATATTTCTCTCCTTACATAGTTGTGGGTCATCGCCCCAGCGGCCTGGTCTCAGCTCAGGCCTGCTGGTTGATGGCCTGTTCACTCAGGTTGTGTGTGTTAGCCGCACGCGGTCTGATGTAACGCCACAACCTGGCTGATCAAGAGTACTGTGAAGAAACTCTTTTCCTGCCTCCTCTAGATAGTGGTACAGTGTTATTTTCTTTGATATGCAATGAGAGGTTCGTGGAAACTGTAGCGTTAAAAGAAACAGCTTCAACAAATGTAGACGTTTTATTAGCATACAGTGGAACGTCCAGACTATATCGGTCAGTCCAGATTCCAGTGGGCGCGTCGGTCCACATCCCAGGGGGCAAAACGTGATAGAGCGGAGTGCCTGGGCACACGCCTACATGGGTGAGGTGGTGACGGGGGCCCGCCAGGCACACGCTCACATGGGTGGGTGACAGCCAGGCACACGCTCACATGGGTGGGTGACAGCCAGGCACACGCTCACATGGGTGGGTGACAGCCAGGCACACGCTCACATGGGTGGGTGTCAGCCAGGAACACGCTCACATGGGTGGTTGACAGCCACGCACACGCTCACATGGGTGGGTGAAAGCCACGCACACGCTCACATGGGTGGGTGACAGCCACGCACAAGCTCACATGGGTGGGTGTCAGCCAGGAACACGCTCACATGGGTGAGTGACAGACACACATGGGTGGGGACTGGTGCCAAACATAAACAGGGGTATAAATCATAGTACTGTATTGACCTTTGAAGGCCTCCAACACGACATGTCGTAAAGAAAGTCTTCCAGTGGCCGCTGGTAACAACAAGGTGTTCATTGAGGACAGTTTCCAGTTACTACGTCACGAAAGAATGGAGGAAATAAAAACAAGACCAGAGTGTAAGACAGACTCAAACAATTTAATAGAAAGCAAGTCAGATGTGAAAAACCTGGGAGTGATAATGTTAGATGTCAACTTCAGTGAGCACAACAGTGTTACTTTCGCAAATGCAAGAAAAAAATATGATAGTTTGGATAACTAGAACCATCAAAACAAGAGATGACAAGCCAATGATGATGCTCTTCAAGTCGGTCTCTCTAGGTTAGAACATTGTTGTGTACTAACTGTCCCCTACAAGCTGGAAGACATTTCAGAGCAGGAAAATGAACAGATAACTCTTCTACAGCTCTTATAAACTCAGTCAAGCACCTAAATTTCTGGGAGCTCTTGAGGTCCCTCGAACTGCACTCCTTAGAACGAAGGAGAAAAGATACCTCATAATCTTCACCTGAAAGATACTAGAGGAATTGGTCTCAAACTTGCACATCAAAATTATTACTTATAAACACAAGAGGCTTAGCAGACAGTGCAGGATGCCGCCAATAAAAGCAGGAGAGCGTTGAGAACATTGAAAGTAAGTGTCAAGGGACCTCGACTCATCACCCTCCTTGGTTGTTGATGATGCGCCTGTCTTCGATTTATATTTTATTGCTTTCTTCCTAACTGAAAATACTACAAAATTTATAAATATTAGAGAAAACTAACTTACATTAAACTATGTTTAAGAATAATTCACCGACAGTAGCGAAATAAAAGTTAACTGAAGTCTCCTAGCGTATAAATATTGAGGGTTTAGTGTTTGTTTTAGGAAACGAAGTATTCTTGTCTTTTGGTGGGCAGATTAAAGGCAGCCTAATGACCATCGTGAAGTCGATATATTTTTAGACCCCACTAACCAATCGACAGATTTCTCAAAATAGTTCCTGATCAGCCGGACTGTGGTGCATACATTGAACTGCGAGCGGCGGGCACTAACAGCTCGATCGATCAAGCCAACAACCAGGGCAGCGGAGGCCATGACCTCCGGAAACGACTCCAGGTAATTCCCGAGATAAGACACACGGCCAATGGGTGGGTGAGAGCCAAGCAACTCCCAACACAGGTGGGGCTGGGTGACCACCTGAGGACACTACTGCGCCTCCGTGTTAGTTTCTCCTGTGAGAGGCCAGACACCACCTGCTAGTGTGTACTCACCTAGTTGTGGTTCAAGCTCCTGGTCCTGTGTGTGTGTGTGTATGTGTGCTGATATATAATCTGAGGTCCAAGTCGTGTTTACTGCGTAAGTCTCATGGTAAATATATATTATATATATATATATATATATATATATATATATATATATATATATATATATATATGTATATATATATATATATATATATAAATCTTTATATCAATAAGATCAACACGAGAGAGAGAGAGACAGAGAGAGAGCGAACTCAACACTTCACGACCATGTTGCGTTAATAACAAATTGTCTGCAAACACCGGTGGTGGGTGAGACACTCGATCAAGCTGGCAGCGGAACCTGCTGTATGACTCAGGTGTAAACACAGACGATCCTTACAAGACAACGCCCACCACCACACCAACACCAGCCTCGGAACTCTCCTTTATACCTACCGCAACCAAATATACTCAGTAGCAAGCTGCAGGTCACAGTAACGAGGCTAGAGCAATTCACAAAATACCCCACACGAACGAGACTTGTATAGTGTCAACTCCAATTTAGGCAGTAGTTTGATAGACAGCCAGTACCAAGGGAGATATTACCGCCCTGTCGTGCGATTCTCAAACTGAAACTTCGTAATTGTTTTATACAATGGTTGAATTGTTGATCTATTCTTCCTGTCTCATAAAGATAAGTAAATCTTGAGAGAACTACTTACATCTGTATATGTCACATGTCCGCGAGTATGCAACTGTGGGTGTATTTCCGTTCAACTGAGTTTTATTCTGAATTTCTTAATACTTCTGGACCCTTTAGTGTAAGTGAATTAGAATCATAAGCGTGGCTCAGTTGGTGGCCCATTCAGCTCACCTAGTATCCGTGGTTCGATCCCCGGCATTGGTAGAAACGTTGGGTATGTTTCATTACACCTGCTTCCTCTGCTCTCATAGCAGTTAGTAGGTACCTTGGTGTTAGTCGACTGTTGTTGGTGGCATCCTGGGGGACGGTAGTATACCTTATATAGGGCTGGGCTTTGAAATGAGGAGAGGTAGGATAACAACTCTTAGCCCGTAAAATTGATATATGTAAACAAAAAAAAATAACGATGTGTCACGAAGGGAGATTAAAATGCCTAGAGCGAGGGACACACAAACAAGTATCATCTACCTGGAGTCTACCTGGAGGGTGTTTCGGGGGTCAACGCCCCCGCGGCCCAGTCCTTGACTAGACCTCCCGGTGGACTCAGGGCCTGATCAACCAGGCTTTTACTGCTGGCCGTACGTAGTTCAACGTTCGAACCACAGCCCGGCTGAACGGGTACTGACTTTAGGTATCTGTCCAGCGCCCTCTTGAAGGTAGCCAGGGGTCTTGAAGGTAGCCAGGGGTCTTGAAGGTAGCCAGGGGTCTTGAAGGTAGCCAGGGGTCTTGAAGGCAGCCAGGAGTATTGAAGGCAGCCAGGGGTCTTGAAAGCAGCCAGGGGTCTTGAAGGCAGCCAGGGGTCTTGAAAGCAGCCAGGGGTCTTGAAAGCAGCCAGGGGTCTTGAAAGCAGCCAGGGGTCTTGAAGGCAGCCAGGGGTGTTGAATCGGTGAAAGACATGTCACATAAATACTGTTTGAGAAATCTTTCTATTGCAAACTCCATGGCTGAGTGGTACGGCATTGGGCCTTCTGTGTGCAAGTACCTCTGTTCGAGTCACCGTCCATTCTTACATTTATTCACATATGTGTATGAATCAACAGAAGGGTGAACGGAAGGCTTGAACGATGCCCCGTACCACTGAGGTACGGGGCATCGAACAGGTAAGTTTCACAGAAGGCGCTGCTGTGTCTTGCGTCAGTGTCCACAGTGAAACTTTCCTCTCACAAGCCCCGTAGCTCAGCGGTAAAGCCCTGGACCTATTAATCTCAGGACCGCAGTTCGAGCCTCCTGCCCACCTTTCTGCTTATTCATCGACAGTCGTTCATTACAACTTAAATTGAGTTCATATATGTGTGTATATATAGTGTTCTCTTACCAAGGTATATAAGGTCTGCCTACATATAGTTAGTATTATTTACCATTCATTCAACACATGTATGTAATGTCCTTGATGATGAATTGTCTTCCAGTCAAAACATTGCACTTGATTCCAATTATATTTGACTGATTTCCCTCCGACTAATTCATGTAGTTAAGACAGGCTCATTTATATTAAGCTATATTTACGACAATATCCCCGATGCCTTAATGAGCATCGTGCATCATTGGTCATCAATGCCATGTTGCTAAGTTTCATAATGAACTGCAGAATAAATCATATCAAAATATGCGCTCGGTTATTTTGTGGCCAAAGCGATCCCTGCCCTTTAAGCAAAGTCCACAAACTCTGGTTAAAAGCATGACAAGTCTCACAAGAGTAGGTCCACCTGGGAAGAAATGATGACATGCACAAACACTTGTAGTGGAGGTAGATTATTCTTAAGGTGAGAGTGAGTGTGGTAGACACTGTGGTACAGTGTTCTCACGGTCATAGTGTGGTAGACACTGTGGTACAGTGTTCTCACGGTCATAGTGTGGTAGACACTGTGGTACAGTGTTCTCACGGTCATAGTGTGGTAGACACTGTGGTACAGTGTTCTCACGGTCATAGTGTGGTAGACACAGTGGTACAGTGTTCTCACGGTCATTGTGCTAGACACTGTGGTACAGTGTTCTCACGGTCATAGTGTGGTAGAACTGGGTACAGTGTCACGGTCATATGCGTAGACACTGTGGTACAGTGTTCTCACGGTGATAGTGTGGTAGACACAGAACCAGTGATCTTTAGCAAGGAGAGAGAGAAACAGGTGGTGCCCCGGGGCCACTCCTACGGCAGAAGTTGTGTAATCTTACCATAGTAAGCTTATTGCTGCTACAGGAAGTGCCAGCCTCTACATAATTACTAAGACCCTTTCATCACCGTTACTCCGAGGTTTTTTGTTGCTATGTTTGACCTCTTTATGCAGTGGAATGTAATTTAAAGGGTCTTTGTCATGAGAATGTCGAGCAAGAGGTAATTAAGACAATTTTCTTTTGTTTATTTGTTTTTAGTTACAAATGCAATTTGGGATTCTACTAAAATACGTTAGTGAAGTGTTATTATCTGACCGATAACTGTTCATGAATTAGAATTAACTAATTACAAATGGCTCTATGTATCAGTGGGGCCGTCTTGCACAAGGCTTCCCACCTGGCTCAGACCAAGTCAAGGAGAGCAACCCACTGAGGATATTTTTCACTTGTTTTAATATCTTGGGCAAAGGAAATAAATTAACACAAGAAACACCAATTACAAATCGTAGACTGATAATTAAAACTTTTCCTCTCATCGATTTTTCTCCCATCAATTCATCTACCAGCGTAGCCACACGGGAGTGGCAATAAGACGCACAGATGAGTGCAACACCCTGACGAGTAGCGACCAGCTGACTTGCGTCTAGCGTAGGTTATACTCATGTACGAATGGGAATGTTTGGAGATGGGGTAACACGTAACTGCCATGTGCTTTCTGCAGTGCTCCTGCGATCTGATGTTCCTGTGGAAGTAAGACTGGAATGGGACTGTGCCTGGCTCACCTGGCTCACCTGGCTCACCTGGCTCACCTGGCTCACCTGGCTCACCCTGGCTCACCTGGCTCACCTGGCTCACCTGGCTCACCTGGCTAGCACTAACCTTCTCGGAGTTGAATGAATGAGAGCGAGGCCAGGTACGCTTCCGTGTTATATCTCCCAGGAAGCTTCATAATGAAGCTTATTATTGTGATGGTTTAAAAGTGAATTCTGACAGACCTTCAACTTCAACACTAATACCACTTGTGTGTGTGTGTGTGTGTGTGTGTGTGTGTGTGTGTGTGTGTGTGTGTGTGTGTGTGTGTGTGTGTGTGTGTGTGTAGTGTGTGTGTGTGTGTGTGTGTAGTGTGTAGGTGTACGTGTACTCACCTATTTGTACTCATCTATTTGTGGTTGTAGGAGTCGATTCACAGTTCCTGGCCCCGCCTCTTCACTGGTCACTGCTAGGTCCACTATCTCCCTGGTCCATGAGCTTTATCGTACCTCTTCTTAAAGCTATGTATGGATCCTGCCTCCACTGCATCACTGTGACCCCTTGTTGCTGTGTCCCATCTCTGAAACATTCTATCCCCATCCACCTTGTCAATTCCTCACAGTATTTTATGTCGTTATCATGTGTCCCCTATCCCTCTTGTCCTCCAGTGTCGTCAGGTTGATTTCCCTTAACCCCTCCTCATAGGACATACCCCTTTGCACTTTCTCTAATTTCTTAACATACTTGAACAGGTGTGGGTTCCATACTGGTGCTGCATACTCCATTATAGGCCTGACGTACTTGGTGTACTGAGTCTTGAATGATTCCTTACTAAGGTGTCGAAACGCTATTCGTAGGTTTCCAGGCGCCCATATGCTGCACCAGTTATTTGGTTAGGTTAACGAACTCCTCAGGAGATGGGCTCGGTATGATACACACCCCAAGATCCTTTTCCTTGAGTTACGTTTGCAGCCTTTGGCCCCCAATCCTGTACTCCGTATGCGGTCTTCTTCTACCTTCCCTAACCTCATAACTTTGCACTTGGTGGGGTTAAACTCCAGGAGCCATTTGTTGGACCAGGCTTACAGCCTATCCAGATCCCTTTGTAGTCCTATCTGATCCTCACCCACTTGAAGTCTCCGCATTAGCTTCACATCATCTGTAAACAGAGACACTTCTGAGTCTACCCCTTCAGTCATGTCATTCACATATACCAGAAACAGCACCGGCCCTAGGACTGACCCTTATGGAACCCCGCTCGTCACAGGCGCCCACTCTGACAGATCGTTACGTACCATCACTCGTTGTTTCCTTCCTACCAGGTATTCCCTGATCTACTGCAGTGTCTATGGTTTTGTGTGTGTGTGTGTGTGTGTGTGTGTGTGTGTGTGTGTGACAGAAAGAATGCACGCGGAAGACAGACAGACAGACATTAAGGCTTTCTGTTGAGGAGGGTTATTTACTTCTATCTAGATTAAGTACTATCGTATATTATCTAGGAGTACGAGATAGGGATAGAAAAGCAGAAGGTTCTCTCCCCACTCTGCACTCCCTCTGGCCATTGATGGCATGAAAACAAAGGACGAAATATGTCATACCATATTGAAAAAATGGCAAGAAATTTACAGAATAGAAAGAAACTGGAACTATAGCAATCTTTACTTAAGTAATACTATTTTAGGAGAGAGAGAGAGAGAGAGAGAGAGAGAGAAGAGAGAGAGAGAGAGAGAGAGAGAGAGAGAGAGAGAGAGAGAGAGAGAGAAAGGGAAAAAGAAGAAAGAAAGAGAGGGGAAGGGAGGTATAATGGAGCAAGTTCCCAGCGTGTGATCCACAAAATATGACAAACACCCTTGGCCAGTTTAATGGGGCTCAGCTGGTCTCTCAAGAAATACACTACTCATTCTCTGACGTATTATCATGTTAGTCCTGGAAGCCATGGTGCGGTACTCCTTGAAATGCTAACACACAATTCAGGTTTAACTCAGACATTTGACTTGTGGATGCGTGAGGCCTTTTAATTCTCCGAAGGGTAATGATATTTTTCCTATTTAAGGGTCTGGTATCTTACATCTTGGCTCGCTGATATACTGTGGCTGATCCTTCTCGAGGCCAGGGGGAGACATACTACCCTGCCCATTTGTAGTTTGAATTTAAATTGTGATAATGATAGGTTTGCCTCCTATCTCCCCTGCAGCTTATCCATCCCACGTATAAGGTAAGAGGGAGTACTTGTAGCGCTGTCTGCTCTCCCTGCCCAGACAACAATTATTAGTGCCTAACGCTTTTACATGACACAGTACAGACAGACAGACAGCAGAACTCAAAGGCCCTAACTTATCCCCGTCTCACTTCATACATCTTTTGTATATAGTTCTACTGTCTTCCAGTTATGTCCTTGAATTTGTATTGATAAAACCACTTGATGGTGAAACGTTAACAATAAAGATACCCAGATGTTGCACACGTGTCTAATTCTTGATCTTGACGGCATTGTCTACCATACAATTACAACTTCGACTGTACATGTCCTTGGTTGACGACGAGTTGGCTTACTGTCAGTTTTCAGCTCAGGTCAGTGATCAGCTGATCGTTGTTGACAGCTCTTGAAGACCGAGTTCTTCACTTAAGTGTCTGATTCTCCAGAAAGAGGCAGCGTAACTACGAATAGTGAATGTACTACCAGAAAGAGGCAGCGTAACTACGAATAGTGACTGTACTATTACACGTATTCACGAATTTGAGTTCGTGTTGGGCGAGATTCTCCTCCTGTTCCCGTCTTGAATCGTTATCACTATCATATCTACTCTTGAAGCTGTGTATTTAGTTTGCCTCCACCACTGCCTCTCCTAAGTCATTTCACATTTCAACCATTCTGAGATTAAAGAAATACTTCCTTACATACCCAAGGCTCATCTGTGTCTTCTGCTTCTACCTGTGTCCCATTGAACGTACTTCCCTTAATTCAAACAGTCTGTCTTTATCTGCCTTATTAAATCATCTGAGTATTTTCTATGTCGTAATCATAAATCTCCCAGGGTGTCAGATTCATCCATTCCCCTCAGTTCAGACACTATTCTGAGGGCAAGCCTTTGGTCCTTCTCGTGTTTCTTTGTATGCTTTAATAATAATATATTTATTTCTACAAGTACATGTACAAGGTATACAGGCCTAGCTGACATCAGTGACATACTACTGTATAGAAAGTCATTTGTTATGCTGAGCATTTCGGGCAAATTAGGTCAGTTTTGTCCCAGGATGCGACCCACATCAGTCGACTAACACTCAGGTACAGAAACACGCCCAATGTTTCTACCCTCGCCGGGAATTAAACGCGGACGCTCACCGTGTGAAGCGAGAGCTTTAGCCACCAGGCCACAGGCCACCAGGCTTGATCAGGTGTGGACTCTGTGTACTCAATAACTAGTCTAACATAAGGTATAAAGTTTAACCATCGTCGTAAGCTCCTCTCTTTTATATGTGCGGGTTGTGTGTGTATTGTTCCAGTCACGGTATTGTGCCTTTTTTGTTATTTAACCATAGGTTTGGTAAGTTGGAGGAGGAAGAAGGAAGGAAGGATGGAATGTGGAGGAGGGTCACTCAGAAGGTGGTGTGGTTGTGGTAGTCACTCAGAAGGTGGTGTGGTTGTGGTAGTCACTCAGAAGGTGGTGTGGTTGTGGTGGTCACTCAGAAGGTGGTGTGATTGTGGTAGTCACTCAGAAGGTGGTGTGGTTGTGGTGGTCACTCAGAAGGTGGTGTGGTTGTGGTGGTCACTCAGAAGGTGGTGTGGTTGTGGTGGTCACTCAGAAGGTGGTGTGGTTGTGGTGGTCACTCAGAAGGTGGTGTGGTTGTGGTAGTCACTCAGAAGGTGGTGTGGTTGTGGTAGTCACTCAGAAGGTGGTGTGGCTGTGGTAGTCACTCAGAAGGTGGTGTGGTTGTGGTGGTCACTCAGAAGGTGGTGTGGTTGTAGATGGTCACTCAGAAGGTGGTGTGGTTGTAGATGGTCACTCAGAAGGTGGTGTGGTTGTGGTGGTCACTCAGAAGGTGATGTGGTTGTGGTGGTCACTCAGTAGGTGGTGTGGTTGTAGATGGTCACTCAGAAGGTGGTGTGGTTGTGGTGGTCACTCAGAAGGTGGTGTGGTTGTGGTGGTCACTCAGAAGGTGTTGTGGTTGTGGATGGTCACTCAGAAGGTGGTGTGGTTGTGGTGGTCACTCAGAAGGTGTTGTAGTTGTGGATGGTCACTCAGAAGGTGGTGTGGTTGTGGTAGTCACTCAGAAGGTGGTGTGGTTGTGGTGGTCACTCAGAAGGTGGTGTGGTTGTAGTGGTCACTCAGAAGGTTGTGTGGTTGTGGTGGTCACTCAGAAGGTGGTGTGGTTGTAGATGGTCACTCAGAAGGTGGTGTGGTTGTGGTGGTCACTCAGAAGGTGATGTGGTTGTGGTGGTCACTCAGTAGGTGGTGTGGTTGTAGATGGTCACTCAGAAGGTGGTGTGGTTGTGGTGGTCACTCAGAAGGTGGTGTGGTTGTGGTGGTCACTCAGAAGGTGTTGTGGTTGTGGATGGTCACTCAGAAGGTGGTGTGGTTGTGGTGGTCACTCAGAAGGTGTTGTAGTTGTGGATGGTCACTCAGAAGGTGGTGTGGTTGTGGTCACTCAGAAGGTGGTGTGGTTGTGGATGGTCACTCAGAAGGTAGTGTGGTTGTGGTGGTCACTCAGAAGGTGGTGTGGTTGTGGTAGTCACTCAGAAGGTGGTGTGGTTGTGGTGGTCACTCAGAAGGTGGTGTGGTTGTGGATGGTCACTCAGAAGGTGGTGTGGTTGTAGATGGTCACTCAGAAGGTGGTGTGGTTGTGGATGGTCACTCAGAAGGTGGTGTGGTTGTGGATGGTCACTCAGAAGGTGGTGTGGTTGTAGATGGTCGCTCAGAAGGTGGTGTGGTTGTGGATGGTAGCTGGCTAGCTGGTACTCCTGCATGAATTCATTTAGGTCGAGTCCTGTACTTCGTGCCGCCCTGGGTGTGTGTGTGTGTGTGTGTGTGTGTGCACGCGTGTGCGCGTGTATGTGTGTGTGTTCCTAGGTATCCACGCACATTCGTACCTCCTATAATTTGCAACGTCCTCGGGTGGGACGAGTTCAAGCAGATTTCTCGACCAGATCAAAGATCTCAATATCACACAGAGGAAAAACTTTGGAAGGAACTTGCACTTTCAAATGAAGAGGCAAGACGTGTTCTTCCACACGTTGCTCTTTTTTTTTTTTGCTCGGTATAAATAGACGTCCAAGGAAGCCTTGGAAGGAGATATCGAAAACTGGTGGTTTGAGCATCCTGCAGGAGAGTGGAGTGAGTAGAGACGAGGGTCTGGAATGAGCTGTTGGAGTGTGTGTGGGAAGGGAAATCAAAGGATTCTGGAAAACTGGTTAACTTTGAAATCATCTTTGAGAGTCAAATGGGAATGATGCGGGTTAGTCAATATTGGATGATGATGATGATGATAATAATAATAATAATAATAATAATAATAATAATAATAATAATAATAATAATAATAATAATAATAATAACAAATAATGAATAAAAATTATTATTATTTATTATTATTATATTTTTTTTATTAACACATCGGCCGATTCCCACCAAAAGCAGGGTGGCCCGAAAAAGAAAAACTTTCATCATCATTCACTCCATCACTGTCTTGCCAGAGGGGTGCTTTACACCACAGTTACAAACCTGCAACACTAACACCCCTCCTTCAGAGTGCAGGCACTGTACTTTCCATCTCCAGGACTCAAGTCCGGCCTGCCGGTTTCCCTGAATCCCTTCATAAATGTTACTTTGCTCACACTCCAACAGCACGTCAAGTATTAAAAACCATTTGTCTCCATTCTCTCCTATCATGCTTGCTGGAAATCCAAGCCCCTCGCACACAAAACCTCTTTTACCCCCTCCCTCCAACCTTTCCTAGGCCGACCCCTACCCCGCCTTCCCTCCATTACAGATTTATACACTCTCGAAGTCATTCTGTTTCGTTCCATTCTCTCTACATGTCCGAACCACCTCAACAACCCCTCCTCAGCTCTCTGGATGATAGTTTTGGTAATCCGCACCTCCTCCTAATTTCCAAACTCCGAATTCTCTGCATTATATTCACACCACATTGACCTCAGACATGACATCTCCACTGCCTCCAGCCTTCTCCTCGTTGCAACATTCATCACCCATGCTTCACACCCATATAAGAGTGTTGGTATAACTATACTCTCATACATTCCCCTCTTTACTTCCATGGACAAAGTTCTTTGTCTCCACAGACTCCGAAGTGCTCCACTCACCCTTTTCCCCTCATCAATTCTATGATTCACCTCATCCTTCATAGACCCATCTGCTGACATATCTACTCCCAAATATCTGAATACATTCACCTCCTCCATACTCTCTCCCTCCAATCTGATATCCAATCTTTCGTCACCTAATCTTTTTGTTATCCTCATCACCTTACTCTTTCCAATGTTCACTTTCAATTTTCTTCTTTTACATACCCTACCAAATTCATCCACCAACCTCTGCAACTTCTCTTCAGAATCTCCCAAAAGCAGTGTCATCAGCAAAAAGCAACTGTGACAACTCCCACTTTGTATTTGATTCTTTGTCTTTTAACCCTACACCTCTTGCCAAGACCCTAGCATTCACTTCTCTTACAACCCCATCTATAAATATATTGAACAACCATGGTGACATCACACATCCTTGTCTAAGGCCTACTTTTACTGGGAAATAATCTCCCTCTCTCCTACACACTCTAACCTGAGCCTCACTATCCTCATACAAGCTCTTCACTGCTTTCAGTAACCTACCTCCTATTCCATACACCTGCAATATCTGCCACATTGCCCCCCTATCCACCCTATCAATATTGATAGTAAATGCAATGATACTAGCAGTAGTAGTAATAGTAATAATGATAATAGCAATAATAATATTTACATCATTACTAATATAATTTTGTCTGACTCCTGTTCACATGTTGAAAAAAATACACTTGTGATAAGTAGGTTACATACTCATTTATACAAGAACGGTACACATGATATTAATACTGAGACAGATAAAAATGTATATATATATTACTAATGAGGTGGATACAAGGATGGTACACATGGTATTGACGATGAGGCAAATTTTCTTAATATTTCGGTTGAAGTGGCTAATTTATTGTGCAATCCATATCCATCCTGTGGATGGTAGCGCAAAAGTGTATGGATACACAAGAGGCCTAGGAACTAGGCCATAAAAATGTTAAGCGGAGTACATCTGAATTTATATACTATTGAGTTCACTAATCTATTCCAAACAAATTTAGGATATTTACTTAATGTGTCTGGTATCTTGTTTTCATTAATAAGATATCTTGACATAACGCAAAGATTATTAAACTATCTCTATATTGCTCAGTAAGTGGACAGTTAAGCACTCAGTGTTCAAGACAGGAACCATTTAGTAGACTCATGTGTGTGTCAGACTGTCAGAGATGCTTGTAAACAAGCCCAAGTTGCTCCCTAAACGTACTCACCTACATTAGTGTTATTGTGAGTGCCAGATACACACAGTAATGCTGGAATTAATATTTTTTTGTCTGGGTGTCCCAACCAGGACATTTGTGGTGGCTGCTGCTCACTGCATTGAGCTTAAAATTCGCTTTGTCTTATATGTATTAACCGGGCGTTGATGGTGGCTGTTGTCCAATGTATTTACCTTCCTTCCCTTTGTCTTAGCCTGACACTCATGGTATTGTTGAAGGCCGCTACTCACTGTATTAATCTAAATAAGTTTGACTTTACCCTAATGTGACAACCAGGGCTTTGATGGTTGGAAGGTCTGGATGTGATTCTAGTTTGTTATACACATACACACACACACACACACAATATATATATATATATATATATATATATATATATATATATATATATATATATATATATATATATATATATATATATATATATATATATATATATATATATATATATATATATATATATATATATATTATATATATTATATATATATATATATTATATATATATATATATTATATATATATATATATTATATATATATATTTTATATATTTTATATATATATATATATATATATATATATATATATATATATATATATATATATATTTTATATATATATATATATATATATATATATATATTATATATATATATATATATATATATATATATATATATAATACATATCGCTTAGATATGATTATAATAATTGGCCTATTCTAAGATTTTTTACTACCGTGACTTTTGCCATAAGTTTCATTGTACTTTCGTGAATTTTTGAAAGCGAGTCCAAATAATCATCATTCCTCCTCTGGAGTCTTGAACTATTAGAACCTCCTCCTCCTCCAGGGTCTAGAACCATTGGAACCTTTTCCTCCTGTGTCTTGAAGTGCTCTGCTTCACAGCTCAACTCCTCACTGCCCTGGGAAAGTAGTTAGAGCTCACGGAACAAGCAGTATCCTGCTACCTGCTTACATTATTGCCACAAGTGGTATGAGTATCCCTTAGTATCCTGACTCATCCTTGAAGTGATTCACTGAAGAGTGAATCTTGATGAGTATGCAATGAGTTTATATATCACTCTTGATGAATCATTATTATCAAATGGTTATAATTATAACTGGTAAGCCAGCGGAAGGCCTCGGTCAGATGACCAAAAACTCCAGCTGTGGGTCATCATATGACTATGACCCTCGTCAGGAAACACTTGTCCTGTTTCCTGACTAACCTTAACTAACCTAATTAATGTAAAAACAATGACAGCAACATTATATATACACTGAGAGCTATTTCTCGTGGTGAGAATGCAGTGAGAATAGCAGTGTGTATACAGTGAGAAGTATATCTCTCGTCAATTATATTGAAATGAGAGCAATAGCATATAAACACTTATGAATATAAATCTCAGTATACTAGTATTTACACTTAATATTTTGCCAAATTCTGTTTCGTTCTAATCTAACCTAACTTAAAGGTTAGGTTAGATTAGGTTAACGTATATTTAACTTTATTACTTATTATTAAGTAATATATATGACATACTGTGTCAGCCACCCTCGTGCAGTCGACAGGGTTGAAACCTAACAAAGTAAGCAATCAGATACTGTTATCCCATCTAGAGTTCTGTTGATAATTATCCTTAATGACCTACAAATCCTGTTGATGTGTCGCAACATCTGCTTATATCGCAACATCTGCTTGTGTCGCAACATCTGCTTAAATCGCAACATCTGCTTGTGTCACAACATCTGCTTGTGTCACAACATCTGCTTGTGTCACAACATCTGCTTGTGTCACAACATCTGCTTGTGTCACAACATCTGCTTGTGTCACAACATCTGCTTGTGTCACAACATCTGCTTGTGTCACAACATCTGCTTGTGTCGCAACATCTGCTTATATCGCAACATCTGTTTGTGTCACAACATCTGCTTGTGTCATAACATCTGCTTGTGTCACAACATCTGCTTGTGTCACAACATCTGCTTGTGTCACAACATCTGCTTGTGTCACAACATCTGCTTGTGTCGCAACATCTGCTTGTGTCACAACATCTGCTTGTGTCGCAACATCTGCTTGTGTCACAACATCTGCTTGTGTCACAACATCTGCTTGTGTCACAACATCTGCTTGTGTCGCAACATCTGCTTGTGTCACAACATCTGCTTGTGTCACAACATCTACTTGTATGGCAATATCTGCTTGTGTCACAACATCTACTTGTATAGCAATATCTGCTTGTGTCACAACATCTACTTGTATAGCAATATCTGCTTGTGTCACAACATCTGCTTGTGTCACAACATCTGCTTGTGTCACAACATCTGCTTGTGTCACAACATCTGCTTGTGTCACAACATCTAATTGTGTCACAACATCTGCTTATATCGCAACATCTGCTTGTGTCACAACATCTGCTTGTGTCACAACATCTGCTTGTGTCACAACATCTGCTTGTGTCACAACATCTGCTTATATCGCAACATCTGCTTGTGTCACAACATCTGCTTGTGTCGCAACATCTGCTTGTGTCACAACATCTGCTTATGTCACAACATCTGTTCATGTCCCAACATCCGTTTATATGTCGTTGCGACATTTGGTGATGTGTTGCAACATCTGCTGTGTCGTAACATCTGTAGATGTGTCGTACCATCTGTAGATGTGTCGTAACATCTGTTGATGTGTCGTAACATCTGTTGATGTGTCGTAACATCTGTTGATGTGTCGTAACATCTGTTGATGTGTCGTAACATTGTTGATGTGTCGTACCATTCTGTTGATGTGTCGTACCATCTGTAGATGTGTCGTAACTTTTTTTTGGTAATATTTTTGTTTGTGTTGTCGTAACATTTTTTGTGACGTGTCGTAACATTTTATGTCCTAACAAATCTTGAAGCGTCATAACATATTGTTGATGTGTCATGGCACGTGTTGATGTGATGTGTCGTAACGTATGTTGATGTGTCGTGATGCATGTTGACGTGTCGTAACATCATTTTGATGAATTACAAACATTTTTTGATGCCCTGGCCTACCCTAACCTGCTACACTTGTTTCTCGGCCTTCCCTGATCTGCCACACAGCCTACCCTCACCTACCACACAGCCTACCCTCACCTATCACACAGCCTACCCTGACCTACCACACAGCCTACCCTGACCTATCACACAGCCTACCCTGACCTACCACACAGCCTACCCGGACCTACCACACAGCCTACCCATGCCTACCACACAGCCTACCATGACCTACACACAGCCTACCCTGATCTACCACACAACCTACCATGGCCTACCAAACAACCTACCCTGACCTACCACACAGCCTACTCTAACCTACCACACAACCTACCCTCACTTACCACACAGTCTAACATGACCTACCACACAGCCTACCATGACCTACCACACAGCCTACCCTGACCTACCACACAACCTACTATTGCCTACCACACAACCTACCCTGACCTACCACAAAGCCTACCCTGACCTACCACACAGCCTACCTGACCTACCACAGCCTACCCTGACCTACCACACAGCCTACTTACCTACCACACACTACCCTGACCTCCCAAAACACAAGCCTACCCTGACCTACCACACAGCCACCTGACCTACCACACACCTACCTGGCCTACCACAACTCTACCAACCACACACCCTACCCTGACCTACCACACAACCTACCACACAGCCTACTCTGACCTACCACACAGCCTACCCTGACCTACCACACAACCTACCATGGCCTACCACACAACCTACCATGACCAACCACACAGCCTACCCTGATCTACCACACAGCCTACCTTGACCTACCACAGCCTACCCTGACCTACCACACAGCCTACCCTGACCTACCACACAGCCTACCCTGACCTACCACACAGCCTACCCTGACCTACCACACAGCCTACCCTGACCTACCACACAGCCTACCCTGACCTACCACACAGCCTACCCTGACCTACCACACAGCCTACCCGACCTACCACACAGCCTACCCTGACCTACCACACACCTACCCTGCCTACCACAACCTACCATGACCTACCCACACAGCCTACCACTCGACCTACTTCACACAGCCTACCATGACCTACCACACAGCCTACCCTGAACTACCACACAGCCTACCCTGAACTACCACACAGCCTACCCTGACCTACCACACAGCCTACCCTGACCTAACACACAACCTTCCATGGCCTACCACACAGTCTACCATGACCTACCACACAGCCTACCCTGACCTAACACACAACCTTCCATGGCCTACCACACAGTCTACCATGACCTACCACACAGAATACCCTGACCTACCACACAGCCTACCCTGACCTACCACACAGCCTACCCTGACCTACCACACAGCCTACCCTGACCTACCACACAGCCTACCCTGACCTACCACACAGCCTACCCTGGCCTACCACACAGCCTACCCTGACCTACCACACAGCCTACCCTGACCTAACACACAACCTTCCTGGCCTACCACACAGCCTACCCTGACCTACCACACAGCCTACCCTGACCTACCACACAGCCTACCCTGACCTAACCACACAACCTTCCTGGCCTACCACACAGCCTACCTGACCTACCACACAGCCTACCCTGACCTACCACACAGTAGTCTATAAAATACATCACGAAAGGTTATAATCGCCAGTGCGAAGGTAATCAGAAGGAAGTTATCCATTAGTTATACTTGACAATTGTCCAGAACGAGCGAAACGTGCTCCTAAGATCCGTCTCCGAAATGAGGGTATTTTGTTAATCGTTCACCACCATTGTATTGTGACTTTTTTATTCTATAATTGATTCGCCTTCCTTGATCTTATCATCGCCTCCTACCTACCACACAGCCTACCCTGACCTAACACACAACCTACCATGGCCTACCACGCAGTCTACCATGACCTACTACACAGCCTACCCTGACCTACTACACAGCCTACCCTGACCTACCACACAGCCTACCCTGACCTACCACACAGCCTACCCTGACCTACCACACAGCCTACCCTGACCTACCACACAGCCTACCCTGACCTACCACACAGTAGGTCTATAAAATACGATTCACGAAAATGGTTAAGTAATCGTCAGTGGCGGAAGGTAATCAGGAAGTGAAGTTATCCATTAGTTATAACTTGACAATTGTCCAGAATCGAGCGAAACGTGCTCCTAAGATCCGTCTCCGAAATGAGGGTATTTTGTTAATCGTTCCCACCATTGTATTGTGATTTTTTTTTATTCTATAATTGATTCCGCCCTTCCTTGGATCTTATCTGATCGCCTTCCCATTACCCAAGCGCTGTATGGCCCTTGGGGCTTAGCGCTTCACCGTGAATATAATAATTCAAAGAATGAGTTAATACAGGTGGGGAGCAGGATGGAACAAGAGGCGCGCGGCCTCGCACTGTTCCAGCAACGACCCGTCGTGTAAATGGGAACAAACACGTCGTTTCAGTCACAAGGCGCTGACACACTGCTGCAAAAAACCAGAGCCGCCAGAGATTACAGGTTTAGTGCAGCAGTACAGTCACACCTGTCCGGTGTGCTGGTCGCTCCTGGGACTGGCCAGGTGTGGTGTCAGGGCCTCCCCAAGAAACTCACTCTTTCTCTCTCTCACACACGTGTGTGTGTGTGTGTTTGTATGTATCTACAAGACACTTATATATATATATATATATATATATGTCGTGACGATTAGGTAAAACTTGCGATTTTGGCTTAAATAGCAACGCTCACCTTGCCATATAAGACAAGTGAAAATTTGTGTATGCAATAATTTCGCCAAAATCATTCTGAACATAACGAAAATAATATATTTCATTGTGTTTGTTTCTCGGCCTTCCCTGACCTACCACACAGCCTACCCTGACCTATCACACAGCCTACCCTGACCTACCACACAGCCTACCCTGACCTATCACACAGCCTACCCTGACCTACCACACAGCCTACCCGGACCTACCACACAGCCTACCCATGCCTACCACACAGCCTACCATGACCTACACACAGCCTACCCTGATCTACCACACAACCTACCATGGCCTACCAAACAACCTACCCTGACCTACCACACAGCCTACTCTAACCTACCACACAACCTACCCTCACTTACCACACAGTCTAACATGACCTACCACACAGCCTACCATGACCTACCACACAGCCTACCCTGACCTACCACACAACCTACTATTGCCTACCACACAACCTACCCTGACCTACCACACAGCCTACTCTAACCTACCACACAGCATACCCTGACCTACCAAACTTAGATAGGGACCAAGGGAGACTACTATGGGAGGAAATTGTTAAGGCCACAATGCACGATAACGTAGTTATTCTGGGTGACTTCAACTTTAGTCAAATTGATTGCAATTTTTTGACTGGGAATTTAGAATCTAACGATTTCTTAGAAGTAGTTCAAGATTGTTTTTTGAAGCAGTTTGTGACAGAACCTACAAGGGGAAATAATCTGCTTGACTTAGTTCTGGCAAACAAGGAAACCCTTGTTAATAATTTAGAAATTACAGAGGAACTCGGCGCAAGCGACCACAAATCAATTACCTTTGGCATTGAATGGAAGTTTCATAGTAGGAATAACTCAGTAACGGTCCCAGATTTTCGCTTAGCAGATTACAATGGACTTAGAGAACACTTATCATCTGTGGACTGGGGTAATGAAGAGAGCTATCAATATGACAGTTTTCTGAACACTATACATGCTGCCCAAAGAACATTTATCCCATATAAAGAAATTAGATCGAATAGAAATGACCCAAAATGGATGAATAATAGGCTCAAATATCTTTTAGGGCAGAAGAACTACCGCCCAATTCTACCGTCAAACTACCGCCCAATAAGCCTGACCTCAATTGTAGGCAAATTACTAGAGTCAATTATAGCTGATATTATTAGAAGCCATCTAGATAACCATAATTTGATTAATGATACCCAGCATGGATTCACGAGGGGCCGTTCCTGCCTATCTAATTTATTAACCTTCTTCAGTAAAGCTTTTGAGGCTGTTGATCACGATAAAGAATTCGATATTGTTTATTTAGACTTTAGTAAGGCTTTTGATAGAGTACCGCACCAGAGACTGTTAAAGAAAGTGGCAGCTCATGGCATTGGGGGAAAAGTGCTGTCATGGATCGAGTCATGGCTCACCAATAGGAAGCAGAGAGTGTGCATAAATGGGGTTAAATCCGAATGGGGACTTGTAACAAGTGGTGTTCCACAGGGATCAGTCTTAGGCCCATTGTTATTTATAATATATATCAATGACCTTGATGAGGGAATTACTAGTGATATGAGCAAATTCGCCGACGACACGAAGATAGGTAGGATAATTGATTCAAACATAGATGTCATAGAACTTCAGGAAGATTTAGACAAACTTAATTCGTGGTCAGAAAAGTGGCAGATGCAGTTCAATGTAGATAAATGCAAGGTTCTGAAGCTCGGGAGTGTCCATAACCCAAGCACTTATAAGTTAAATAACGTAGAACTTAGCCATACAGATTGCGAGAAGGACTTGGGGGTGATGGTAAGCAGCAACCTCAAACCAAGTCAGCAATGCCTAAGCGTAAGAAATAAAGCAAATAGATTACTGGGATTTATATCAAGAAGTGTAAGCAACAGAAGTCCAGCGGTTATATTACAGCTTTATACATCATTAGTAAGGCCTCACCTAGATTATGCAGCTCAGTTCTGGTCTCCATTTTACAGAATGGATATAAATTCGTTAGAAAACATTCAGCGACGAATGACAAAGTTAATTCATAGCATTAGAAATCTTCCGTATGAAGAACGATTGAAGACCCTTAAATTACATTCACTTGTAAGACGAAGAATGAGGGAGACATGATCGAGGTATAAAGTGGAAGATGGGTATTAATAAGGGGGATATAAATAAGGTCTTGAGGATATCTCTCCAAGAGAGAACCCGCAAAATGAATTCAAATTGATAAGTTTAGATTTAGAAAGGATATAGGAAAATATTGGTTTGGAAATAGGGTAGTTGATGAGTGAACAGTCTGCCTAGTAGGGTCATTGAAGCTATGACCTTGGGTAGTTTCAAATTTAGGTTGGATAAATTCATGAGTGAGAGGGGTTGGATTTGAGGGACTCACTTGAGTTAATAGAATCTTCAAAGCTTATTTCTTGGGTAGAATTGAAAATTAGGTTGGGCAATTATTCTGTTAGTGGGATGGATTGTGAAGGACCTGCCTAGTATGGGCCAACAGGCCTGCTGCAGTGTTCCTCCTTTCTTATGTTCTTATGTTAACGTATCTAAAATATATTTAGTTGGGTTAGGCTAAATTAAATTGCGCTTGTTGTAATAAGGTTAGGTAGGTTTTCAAAGTTTCTCTTGGTACAAAATTATAAATTCTTACATTAACATAAATGAAAAAAATCTATCTTTAAACGTATAAGAGAAAATTTTAGAAAGGACTTAATTTTAGATGAGTTCTTGCTAATTGACCAGTTTTACCTAATCGGCACGTCATATATATTATATATATATATATATATATATATATATATATATATATATATATATATATATATATATATATATATATATATATATATATGCAAAAGATCACAGTAAACAGGTGATATCAAAATATGCAAAACAACCACTATGAAAAATAGAAGAATTCCAAGCGCTTTCGTGACTACTCACATTATCAAGGAACTATAAAAGGAAACGTGAGAAGAAGGCTTATAAAGAGGCAGAATACACCTCACAGTCACATCACACTAACAAAGACAACACCTCACAGTAGCGTAACATCTCACGACTCTTAAGTTAGATAAGTTAGACAAGTGTAAGGTACTAGTCCTTGGTAATGAAAATATCCCTCGAATTTATAAACTAGGTGAAGTTGAGCTTGATCATACAGAATGTGAAAAAGACTTGGGAGTCATGGTAAGCAGAAATCTAAAGCCAAGACAACAGTGCCTAAGTGTGCGCAATAAGGCTAACAGATTACTAGGATTTATTTCAAGAAGTATAAGCAACAGAAGTCCAAAAGTTATTTTACAGCTCTATACATCACTAGTGAGACCTCATTTGGATTATGCAGCTCAGTTTTGGTCTCCTTACTACAGGATGGATATAGATTCATTGGAGAACATACAAAGAAGAATGACTAAAATGATTTACAGTAAGACGTAGAATGAGGGGAGACATGATCGAGGTATACAAGTGGAAAATGGGTATTAACAAAGGGGATATAAATAAGGTCTTGAGGATATCTCTCCAAGAGAGAACCCGCAATAATGGATTCAAGTTAGATAAGTTTAGATTTAGAAAGGATGTAGGAAAGTATTGGTTTGGAAATAGGGTAGTTGATGAGTGGAACAGTCTGCCTAGTAGGGTTATTGAAGCTAGGACCTTGGGTAGTTTCAAATTTAGGTTGGATAAATTCATGAGTAGAGGGGTTGATTTGAGTGGGACTCGTGCATGAGTGGGTAGAATTGTCAAAGCTTATTTCTTGGGTAGCATTGAAAATTGGGTTGAGCAAATATTCTGTTAGTGGGATGGATTGTGAAGGACCTGCCTAGTATGGGCCAACAGGCCTGCTGCAGTGTTCCTCCTTTCTTATGTTCTTATGTTCTTATAAGAAATCTCCCGTATGAAGATAGACTTAGAGCGTTGAATCTCCACTCTGGAGACGTAGAATGAGGGAGATATCATCGAGGTGTACAAGTGGATGATGGGCATAAACAAAGGAGATATTAATAAAATACTGAGGATATCGAACCAAGTAAGAACCAGAAATAACGGATTTAAATTGGATAAATTTAGATTTAGAAAGGACATAGGCAAGTACTGGTTTTCGAACAGAGTTGTAGATGCGTGGAACAATCTTCCGAGGACTGTGGTAGAGGCTAGGACCTTGGGTGGCTTTAAAAGAGATTGGACAAATATATGAGTGGGAGGGGCTGGGTTTGATTGGTGTCGTGAGTACGGGAATAAATTCTTAGGTAGTGGTGGTTTTGATATGGACTTGCCTTGTATGGGCCATTAGGCCTTCTGCAGTGTTCCTCATTCTTATGTTTTCTATGTATTTTTTCCTTTATTAATTATGATCCATTTATATAAAAAGAAATATTCATATTATTTTCATTAAAAGCAGTTTTGAAAATAATATGAATATTTCTTTTGGTTTATATAAATTGGATTCATTTATAATTAATAAAATTTGGGAAGAATTTAATGATAAATTGGACTAATCTTAATTCTTGGAAGAGTTTCAGGTCCTTTTTATGTTCCTCTTCACAGAGTCGTGAGATGTTACGTACTGGAGGTGTTGTTTTGTTAGTGTGATTGACTGTGGGTGTATTCTGGCCTTTTATGTTTCCCTCTTGTCATGTTTCCTTTATGTTCTTGTAATGTGAGTAGTCACAAAGCGCTTTAATCTTCTATTTTTTCATAGTGGTTGTTTGATATATATATATATATATATATATATATATATATATATATATATATATATATATATATATATATATATATATATATATTGCAGAACAACCACTGTGAAAAAATAGTGAAATTGTAAGCGCTTCGTGACTTCTCACATTATCAAAGAACTTAGTAACACAAGATAACTAAGATACCACCACTAGTATAACAGTAACACAAGATAACTAAGATAACACCACTAGTATAACAGTATAACCATTAGTATAACCCACACGCCCACCAAATTTGGTGGTCCTGTGGGTTAGAGCGTCATGTGGTTTTCGCTCACCATGAGGCGGGCCAAAACAACATGGGTTCGAATCCTTAGCTAGTCGCAGTGTTGTTATTGGTAAATACCACTCGTTCGTGGGTACAATAATATATATATATATATATATATATATATATATATATATATATATATATATATATATATATATATATATATATATATATTATATATATATATATATATATATATAATATATATAGGAGGTACCACTCTAGAACTTGCTGGGGACTCTCATCCTCAGAGAAGACAATAAACGTACCTCAGGGAAAATTCGAGGTTCTCCCCGGAGCTGTTAGAATATTTTCTTCTCCTACCACTCCCTATATATATTGAAAGAGTGCTTTATTTATAGACAGAATACATTGACAGAAAACTCAAAACATGAACATGAATACATTGGTACAATATATCAAAGATTATGAATCTCTTCCAGCTCCTCCGAAGCCGGACGCGAGCCCAGCTTCGGATGGCCACGCTGAGGCGCTGGAACATGAAAGTGGCTGCCCTTGGGTCCCTGGTGGTGTCGATGAGTCTGGAACCCAGTTCTTTAAGGAAACGTGTTGCATTTTTTCCCCATGAGCCCAAGGTCTCTGATCCCACTGGGACAAATTGATACTGTTGGCTTATGTCCCTGTACTTGCCAATCTTGTACTCCTTCCTGTGGTCAGCAGCTCCTCCCTGTCGCCCGACACTGTGATGGATGTAGGTGTCAGCCAGTGTCGACACACAGGTATAGTCCCATGCTAAGAGCTTGCCATTCTTCCAAGGATATATGGTGATCCCGTCGGGGCGGTTTGCTGGGTTGTGGGCGTTGTTGGCTGCTAGTGATCGAGGCTCTCTCTCGGCTGGGCATCCAGCTGTAGCAAGGGTTCTCTTTATGATGTCGCTGACTTCATTGTGTCTTGCATGCCAACCCTTGGTTTTAGAACAGTTAAGACCATGTAGATCATATTGGTCGGCTTGCGCATCGCTGCAAATACACGTATATTCTGTGTGAATAAAGGCAGCAAGGCGCAGAGCCACTGCAATACGAAGGGTCTTAGGGTCGAGGCGTGTTCCCATGGCCGAAATGGGAACTGTTTGGAGGAAGTCCCCAGAGTTATGTGCACTCACAGCTAGAAGACGGGCAGTCTCCCTGTCTGATGTTACGGCCCTAAGCATATTGGCAAGTATCTTTTCAGTGATGGGGCCGTCCCAGCTTGACTGTGTGTAGGCCAGTTCTTCACTAGGTTTTGGTGTTGGAGCAGCAAGAGTCTCCCATTCAGTGATGGCACTGGTGTAGCTAGGGTCCTGTATTCCTGCTGAATCACTGAGGTTGTCTGGAAGAATTTGTTTTATTAGCTCATTTGATGCTATGGAAGAGGATAGGAAAGCTGGTAGGGCAATCTGGGAGGATTTGCGTACTCCCAGCCCCCCAAGTCTGACTGGAAGTGAGGCTTGCAACCACTGTCCATCTTCGAGGGAAAGATTCAATACACTCTCTAGCATGGTCTTGAGGAGAGAGTCGTATTCCTCGAGTTTCGGACTGCTGAAGGCTGGGGAACATCTCAGGAAGTATATAAGTTTTGGGGTTGACAGGCACCTGGTGAGTAGGTAGAAGGCATCATGTGTATCGATGTCTTTCATCCTACCTTCCATCGTCCTGAGGTCTGAGATATATATATATATATATATATATATATATATATATATATATATATATATATATATATATATATATATATATATATATATATATATATATATATATATATATATATATATATATATATATATATATATATATATATATATATATATATATATATTCACATACATACATATCCAGAAACTCTTCAAGTGCCTCTGGATTCCTATTTGCAATATGTAAATTAAAATTATGGTCTCAAAAAGTAGATATAATATCTTCGGTGAATTCTTATCACAAATATTTCTGTGAACTTTGTGAAATTACACAAAGTTAAGCAGAACATTATTTTAAATCTGGGTTTATTTTCTTCCTAATGCTTTCCTTGAAAACCTGTGATATCTTGATCTATTTTCACAAGAGTGTGTCTAAGGGTCGAGAGCCAAACTCTTTCACCACGACACAAGTGCAGTTAATGCGACATTTTATTGTGGTAACGTTTCGCTCTCAGGAGCTTTGTCATACTGTCGGTAATTCAACCAGAACTATTACACTTTTTCACCATGACAGGTCATTATTGTGATCCCTCATAAACCCGTCGTGCCAGCTGGTGGTTCAGCCGATTTGGCTATGATAAACTGCTGTTGTTGCTTCCTGTGATCCACGATGGTCGCTCCGACACAGGAGGACCTTGTGTGTGATCCACGATGGTCGCTCCGTCACACGAGGACCTTGTGTGTGATCCACGATGGTCGCTCCGACACACGAGGACCTTGTGTGTGATCCACGATGGTCGCTCCGACACAGGAGGACCTTGTGTGTGATCCACGATGGTCGCTCCGACACACGAGGACTTCATAACCGTTGACTCAGGGTGATCACTAGAAGGCTTCACCTACAGTGACCCAGGGTGGTCACAGCAACACAGGAAGGCTTCACCTGCAGTCACTCAGGGTGGTCACAGCAACACAGGAAGGCTTCACCTGCAGTGACCCAGGGTGGTCACAGCCAACACAGGAAGGCTTCACCTACAGTGACTCAGGGTGGTCACAGCCAACACAGGAAGGCTTCACCTACAGTGACCCAGGGTGGTCACAGCAACACAGGAAGGCTTCACCTACAGTGACCCAGGGTGGTCACAGCAACACAGGAAGGCTTCACCTACAGTGACCCAGGGTGGTCACAGCAACACAAGGAAGGCTTCACCTACAGTGACCCAGGGTGGTCACAGCCAACACAGGAAGGCTTCACCTACAGTGACCCAGGGTGGTCACAGCCACCACAGGAAGGCTTCACCTACAGTGACTCAGGGTGGTCACAGCCAACACAGAAAGGCTTCACCTGCAGTGACCCATGGTGGTCACAGCCAACACAGGAAGGCTTCACCTACAGTGACCCAGGGTGGTCACAGCCAACACAGTAAGGCTTCAGCTACAGTGACTCAGGGTGGTCACAGCCAACACAGGAAGGCTTCACCTGCAGTGACCCAGGGTGGTCACAGCCAACACAGGAAGGCTTCACCTACAGTGACCCAGGGTGGTCACAGCAACACAGGAAGGCTTCATCTCCCAGAGTATTTCCGTGTTGTCAAGAAACATAACAGATGGAGGAGCAAATAAGTTGAACTCTATCTTACCACAGAACAGTACTCACCAGTGAGTGTGTCATTCTTCAGGTCACCATGTGTCACTCACACCTCACTCTCCCCCAATATATACTGTGTTTTTAACCTCTCTATGTTAGAAGTGACCAACGTCCCAGGACCGAAACGTCTTCTAATAAATATGTCCTGGTGTTTGCTTACGAGTGTTTCTAACATAATTTGTTGTTATCTGACACCAAGGTTTAAAAAACCGTATTGTATCATACTGTCTCTCGTTAAAACTTTAATATGAATCAAATAATAGTTGAATAGAGCCTACCCAGAACTTATAGGCCTAAGATTGTCTCAGCATCTTGATATTCGTCAATGTCGAGAAATTACGCCAGTGGTTTTGCTTCTGTTTTTCAACAGATCAATAGACACTTCCTGCCAGAGTTGTTATCTTGGTGATCCATGTTGTTGTTGTTGATGTACCACAAGGATGGTACCACTAGTGGGGACTGGTGGCCCCAGGTTCTACATTGGTGGGGACTGGTGGCCCCAGATACTACACTAGTGGGGACTGGTGGTACCAGGAATTACATTGGTGGGGACTGTTGCAGTGTCACTGGCAGGGACTGTAGCAGTGTCACTGGCGGGGACTGTAGCAGTGTCACTGGCGGGGACTGGTGGTCCCAAGTACGGCACTGGCTCTCCTGCCTTCAATTACTGTTTACTAATCACGTGAGTGCAATAGCCTTATTTCTTGAAAAAAAAGAATCCCAGTTATGACCACTTAAGAGACAACAAACATGTATGCTTGAGGGAACTCTTAAAATACCGGGGATGTCCTAGAGTCTAGGATCTAGACCATTGTCAAGTCACAACTTAGGGAGAAAAATGCAGATTAAAAGATAAGGACATGTAAAGGCAGGTGAAGTGCTCTGGTTTCAAGGACGTAGAGATAACCCCCTTCCTTGAGTCGATGCTCGCTACACATACCCAGGGACGGTATGACCTATACGGGCATAGCCCTTCCTCGTGAATTTAATAATAATAATAATAATAATAATAATAATAATAATTTATAATAATAATAATATAATTTACATAATAATAATATAATAATAATTTACATAATAATAATATAATAATAATTTACATAATAATAATATAACAATATTTACATAATTATTATTAATAATAATAATAATAATAATACCTTCATGACAGTAAAAACAGATATATTTCGTACAAGTGCAAAAAGCTGGGAGGACGAGAGAGTTGATTACGTGGTGCAATGATCACTCTACATGTATAAATCTTGCACCAGAAATGAACGATATTATGGACACGACCTAATTGTTCGAGGCAAAAGCTTTCACTGCCTGATGACTGTGGCAAGGCAGGCAAGGTGGACCGCGGCCACCCTCTGTAATGCTGTTGTATATACGAGCGTCCACACGGTGTGACCCACTCAAGTACATTGTCACCCTAGGCTAGTGATACCTTTGTCACACTTTATTGCAATGAATATGTATGTACACACACACACACAAAGACGAGGTATGATAAAGCTCATGGATCAGGGAGACAGAGGACTTAGTAGCGGTCAGTGAAGAGGAGGGGCCAGGAGCTAAGTCTCGACCCCTGCAACCACAATTAGATGAGTACACACACACACACACACATCTATCGAAACAGGGCAACTACCTGAGGTATGGAAGACAGCAAATGTAGTTCCAACTTTTAAAAAAGGAGACAGAAACGTAGCACTAAACTACAGACCAGTGTCACTGACATGTATAGTATGCAAGGTCATGGAGAAGATTATCAGGAGAAGAGTGGTGGAGCACCTAGAAAGGAATGATCTTATCAACGACGGCCAACACGGTTTCAGGGACGAGAAATCCTGTGTCACAAACCTACTGGAGTTCTACGACAGGGTGACAGCAATAAGACAAAGGAGAGAGGGGTGGGTAGATTGCATATTCTTGGACTGTAAGAAGGCGTTTGACACAGTTTCACACAAGAGATTAGTGCAGAAGCTGGAGGACCAGGCAGGGGTAACAGGGAAGGCACTACAATGGATCAGGGAATACCTGTCAGGAAGACAGCAGCGAGTCATGGTACGTGGCGAAGTGTCAGAGTGGGCGCCGGTGACGAGTGGGGTTCCACAGGGTTCAGTCCTAGGACCGGTGCTGTTTCTGGTATTTGTGAACGACATGACGGAAGGAATAGACTCCGAAGTGTCCCTGTTTGCAGATGATGTGAAGTTCATGAGAAGAATTCAATCGGACGAGGACCAGGCAGAACTACAAAGGGATCTGGACAGGCTGTAAGCCTGGTCCAGCAATTGGCTCCTGGAGTTCAACCCCACCAAGTGCAAAGTCATGAAGATTGGGGAAGAGCAAAGAAGACCGCAGACGGAGTACAGCCTAGGGGGCCAGAGACTACAAACCTCAATCAAGGAAAAAGATCTTGGGGTGAGTATAACACCAGGCACATCTCCTGAGGCACATCAACCAAATAACTGCTGCAGCATATGGGCGCCTAGCAAACCTAAGAACAGCATTCCGACATCTTAATAAGGAATCGTTCAGGACCCTGTACACTGTGTACGTTAGGCCCATACTGGAGTATGCAGCGCCAGTTTGGAACCCACACCTAGCCAAGCACGTAAAGAAAGAAGCTAGAGAAAGTGCAAAGGTTTGCAACAAGACTAGTCCCGGAGCTAAGGGGTATGTCCTACGAGGAGAGGTTAAGGGAAATCGACCTGACGACACTAGAGGACAGGAGAGATAGGGGGGACATGATAGCGACATATAAGATACTGAGAGGAATTGACAAGGTGGACAAAGACAGAATGTTCCAGAGATGGGACACAGCAACAAGGGGACACAGTTGGAAGTTGAAGACTCAGATGAATCATAGAGATGTTAGGAAGTATTTCTTCAGTCACAGAGTGGTCGGGAAGTGGAATAGTTTAGGAAGTGATGTAGTGGAGGCAGGCTCCATACATAACTTTAAGAAGAGGTATGATAAAGCTCATGGCCCAGGGAGAGTGACCCAGTAGCGGCCAGTGAAGAGGCGGGGCCAGGAGCTATGACTCGACCCCTGCAACCACAACTAGGTGAGTACAGATATATATATATATATATATATATATATATATATATATATATATATATATATATATATATATATATATATATATATATCTATATATATGTTTCTGCACACCTTACACAGGAACCAACCAGCAGGTGAAGCAATTTCTTTTGCAAAATGATAGCAATGCGTGCAATAAATCTACAGGCACGACCTTCTAGGATTTTTTTTATAAGAACCTAAGTGTTGAGCTGCAACACTGTATATGTAATAGTCAGGATGGCTTTATAGCTCTCAGTATTGTCTAAACTACTGAACTAGAGCTCCCGGTCCTGGCCACTAGTGAGTGGAGAAACACAGGTGATGGAGGGAAAGAAAGAGAGAGATACTAGTGATGAAGGGAAAGACACAGGTGGTATAGAGAAGAGGCACTAGTGGTGAGGAGAAGAGGCACTAGTGGTGAGAGAAGAGACACTAGTGGTGGAGAGAAGAGGCACTAGTTGTGTAGAGAAGAGGCACTAGTGGTGAGGAGAAGAGGCACTAGTGGTGAAGAGAAGAGACACTGGTTTTTGGAGAGGTGTTAGAGAAATGGAAGGATGTTGGAGGGGTGAACCGGCTTCAGACATTTCTTGTCAATACCTGTGTATATATCTCAGGGCCCGGTGTCAAACCAGGCCCGGTGTCAGACCAGTCCTCCCAGAAATATTACAGAGTTTAAGAACTATTAAGAACCACACAAGAAAGCAGTACATGTGTACCTATTGTAAGTAATAGTGTGTGAGGGTGACCTGTCGTCTTACATGTTCTAAGATAGAAAGAATTGATCAGTAGTCATGCCAGAATGCAAAAAAGAAAAAACAGGTTTTCATTTGACACTCATCTGACAAGAAGGAAGTACCTCCGTGGATAGTAACTCTATCAGTCTACTACCTATACACACGACAGTTCACACCCATTTGACAGGAGGGTAGTACCTTCATGGATGATTCCTGTCTACTTACGCAACACATCCTCCTAAGAACAGTCATTTTTTCACCAAAAAAATGACGAATTATAACAAGTCAGAACGGACTTAATAAATATAAGTTAAAGGTGATAACTGTTTCAACTGTTTAAGGCACCCCTAACAGTCACCCATTTGACTGTTTTTAAGACAGTGCCATGATGTGAGGGGGTTAGGATGATGGTCTGACGCGGGATGCCCACAGGGTGGCGAGGGCCAGGTTGAGGCTGACACCCTCAAGGGCATCCACTACTGTGGAGGGACGTGTGGGAGATGTATGGGGAAGGTTGTTCAATTACTTCCACACTACCCTGACCTTCCCACACTACCCTGACTTTCCCACACTACCCTGACCTTCCCACACTACCCTAACCTTTCCACACTACCCTGACCTTCCCACACTACCCTGACCTTCCCACACTACCCTGACCTTCCCACACTTCCCTGACCTTCCCACACTACTCCGACCTTCCCACACTACCCTGACCTTCCCACACTATTCTGACCTTCCCACACTAACCTGACCTTCCCACACTATCCTGACCTTCCCACACTACCCTGACCTTCTCACGCTACCCTGACCTTCCCACACTACCCTGAAATTCCCACGCTACGCTGATCTTCCCACGCTACCCTGACCTTCCCACGATACCCTGATCTTCCCACGCTACCCTGACCTTCCCACACTACCCTGACCTTCCCACACTACTCTGACCTTCCCACACTACTCTGACCTTCTCACAATACTGTGACCTTCCCACACTACCCTTACCTTCCCACACTACCCTGACCTTCCCACAACTCTGACCTTCCCAAATTACCCTGGCCTTCCCACACTACTCTGACCTTCCCACACTACTCTGACCTTCCCACACTACTCTGACCTTCCCACACTACTCTGACCTTCCCACACTACCCTTACCTTCCCACACTACCCTGACCTTCCCACAACTCTGACCTTCCCACAATACCCTGATATTCCCACACTACTCTGACCTTCCTACACTACCCTGACCTTCCCACACTACTCTGACCTTCCCACAATACTCTGACCTTCCCACACTACCCTGACCTTCCCCACACTATCCTTACCTTCCCACACTGCCCTGACCTTCCCACACTACCCTGACCTTCCCACACTACTCTGACCTTCCCACACTACCCTGTCCTTCCCACACTTCCCTGACCTTCCCACACTACTCTGACCTTCCCACACTACCCTGACCTTCCCACACTACTCTGACCTTCCCACACTACTCAGACCTTCCCACACTAACCTGACCTTCCCACACTGTCCTGACCTTTCCACACTACCCTGACTTTCCCACACAACTCTACAAGGTCATGGTAACTTTTTGAAGGTCACTGGGAAATGATAAAGTTCTTTGAGGCAGTTACCACCGATGACTATGATTAATTATATCAACTACAACAACCACCAACCACCACCACCATCACCACCACTACTACCACCACCATCACCCCAACCACCACAACCATCACCACCACTATCACCACCACTATTATCGCCACCATCACCACCACAACCATCACCACCACCACCACCATCACCACCACTACTATCACCACCATCACCACCACCCACCACCATTGCTACCACCACACCACCACCACACCACCACCACACCACCACCACACCACCACCACACCACCACCACCACCACCACACCTCCACCACTACCATTACACCACCACTACCACCACACCACCACCACACCACCACACCACCACACCACCACACCACCACACCACCACACCACCACACCACCACACCACCACACCACCACACACCACACCACACCACCACACCACCACCACAACAACACCACCAAACCACCACTACCACAACACCACCACCACTACTACCACAACACCACCACACCACCACCACAACCACCACCACCAATACCACCACACCACCACCACCACACCACCATCACACCACCACCACCACCACACCACCATCACACCACCACCACCACTACCAAAACACCACCACAACCATAACCACCACTACCACCACACCACCACCACAACACCACCATCACACCACCACCACCACTATCACCACACCACCACCACTACTACCACACCACCACCACTACCACCACACCACCACCACTATCACCACACCACCACCACTACCACCACACCACCACCACTATCACCACACCACCACCATTACCACCACACCACCACCACTACCAGCACACCACCACCACTCATCACCACACCACCACCACTATCACCACACCACCACCACTACCACCACACCACCACCACTACCAGCACACCACCACCACTATCACCACACCACCACCACTACCACCACACCACCACCAATACTACCACACCACCACCACTATCACCACACCACCACCACTATCACCACACCACCACCACTACCACCACACCACCACCACTATCACCACACCACCACCACTACCACCACACCACCACCACTATCACCACACCACCACCATTACCACCACACCACCACCACTACCAGCACACCACCACCACTATCACCACACCACCACCACTATCACCACACCACCACCACTACCACCACACCACCACCACTACCAGCACACCACCACCACTATCACCACACCACCACCACTACCACCACACCACCACCACTACTACCACACCACCACCACTATCACCACACCACCACCACTATCACCACACCACCACCACTACCACCACACCACCACCACTATCACCACACCACCACCACTACCACCACACCACCACCACTATCACCACACCACCACCACTACCACCACACCACCACCACTACCACCACACCACCACCACTACCACCACACCACCACCACTATCACCACACCACCACCACTACCACCACACCACCACCACTATCACCACACCACCACCACTACCACCACACCACCACCACTATCACCACACCACCACCACTACACCACACCACCACCACTACCACCACACCACCACCACTATCACCACACCACCACCACTACCACCACACCACCACCACTATCACCACACCACCACCACTACCACCACACCACCACCACTACCACCACACCACCACCACTACCACCACACCACCACCACTATCACCACACCACCACCACTACCACCACACCACCACCACTATCACCACACCACCACCACTACCACCACACCACCACCACTATCACCACACCACCACCACTATCACCACACCACCACCACTACCACCACACCACCACCACTATCACCACACCACCACCACTACCACCACACACACCACCCACACACCACACCACCACCACTACCACCACACCACCACCACTACCACCACACCACCACCACTATCACCACACCACCACCACTACCACCACACCACCACCACTATCACCACACCACCACCACTACCACCACACCACCACCACTATCACCACACCACCACCACTATCACCACACCACCACCACTATCACCACACCACCACCACTATCACCACACCACCACCACTATCACCACACCACCACCACTATCACCACACCACCACCACTATCACCACACCACCACCACTACCACACCCACCACCTTTGCTGGTAGCAGCTGACACCCACGAGGGTAAAGATGCTGTATCAATAACATACAAATTACTTCAACTACGCATCATAAATCACGCACTCAGCCACTGAGGAGAAAGATCAAGAAGTGTGACCTCAGTGGAGCACTGCGTGAGACCTACTGTCCCAAACTGTCTATTAAGTTTGTGTTTTGAGACTGTTTAGGTGAAGGTGTTAGTGAAGGTGAACATGCCACTGTTTATTTAATAGTGTTGGATAACTGGCGACTCTAGACACCTGCGTTGAATGTTGTCACTTTCACGGGTTACACGATTAGCTTGTTCCCACGCTATGAGGTGGTCGTGGGTAGTGTTGTGTTGTACACACCTGCTGGTGTCACCCTTCACCACGCCCACTACCATCATTACCACCTGCTGGTGTCACCCTTCACCACGCCCACTACCATCATTACCAGCTGCTGGTGTCACCCTTCACCACGCCCACTACCATCATTACCACCTGCTGGTGTCACCCTTCACCACGCCCACTACCATCATTACCACCTGCTGGTGTTACCCTTCACCACGCCCACTACCATCATTACCACCTGCTGGTGTCACCCTTCACCACGCCCACTACCATCATTACCACCTGCTGGTGTCACCCTTCACCACGCCCACTACCATCATAACCAGCTGCTGGTGTTATTCTACTACCATCTTTACTACCTGCTGGTGTCAGCACCACCTGTACTCACTCCACCTGCTGGTGTCAGCACCACCTGCACTCCACCTGCTGGTGTCACCTTCCCACACCCTCAGTATTACTTGTGGTGTCACCCCATTACCAGTGTGCCCTCCAGCACTCACAGCACCACCTGTCACTTTCCTCCTTATAGCACTTGCACGGGGGAGTTGAATGATAGCTCTAGGCCTTTCGTGTTGCATTTAACACATCAGGAACTTACAATGTTTCAAAAAAGACGAGGAAGTCCAAGCAAATTCGCTCAGGAGGCAGGAAACGCTAAGTGCCCCGGGCACACCAGTGCCAGAAAGACTGAATATTAAAGGATTAGAAGAGCCAGCCCACTGATAATATAGTAATGTCCTAACAAACGTAACATTAGTGACGTGACTATTATCAAAAATTTGGCCAGACTTCAATATGATATAAAACGCTTTCTTAATCTACATATATCTCGCAATTGTTTTAGAAATTTTCCGAACATTAAGAGGACGGGTTTACGGCTGACTCACTTAAAACTAAAGAGAGACATCTGTATTTATTCCATAGGAAGATCCATCCGAAAAACGTTCCCCTGAACGAATTTGCTTGGACTTCCTCCTCTCTTCTGCAACATTGCAAATTTCTTATATGATGATTGCAACACGAAAGGCCTAGAGCTATCATTCAACTCCCCCCGTGGTTGTTTTGCATCTTATATCGCTTATTCGTGATTACTGCATAATATATATATATATATATATATATATATATATATATATATATATATATATATATATATATATCAATAACAACAGTGCACTAGCCAGGGTTCGAACCCATGTTGTACTGGCCCGTCACTGTGAGCGAGAACCACATGACGCCTTAACCACAGAACCCCCAATCCTACAAGAACCAAGCACCCAGCGACGCTTGAAAGCTCCCACACTATCGTATGTCCTCGGACCAAGAGTGACACACCTCGCGTCGGTGGGTGCTTGGTTCTTGTAGGATTGGGTGGTCATGTGGTTCTCGCTCACAATGACGGGCCAGTACAACATGGGTTCTAACCCTGGCTAGTCAGTGTTGTTATTGATCAATACCACTCGTTCGTGGTTACAATAATATATATATATATATATATATATATATATATATATATATATATATATATATATATATATATATATATATATATATATATATATATATATATATATAAGTGGAACAGAATTCTTACTCCGTAAGCCATGCGTGTCGTAAGAGGCGACTAAAATGCCGGGTGCAAGGGGCTAGTAACCCCTTCTCCTGTATATATTACTAAATGTAAAAGGAGAAACTTTCGTTTTTTTTTGGGCCACCCTGCTTCGGTGGGAAACGGCCGACGTGTTGAAAGAAGAAAGATATATATATATATATATATATATATATATATATATATATATATTAAAATATATATATATATATATATATATATATATATATATATATATTATGTGTGTGTGTGTGTGTGTGTGTGTGTACTCACCTAGTTGTGGTTGCAGGGTCGAGGTGTGTGTGTGTGTCGTGCCGAATAGGTAAAACTTGCGATTTTGGCTTAAATAGCAACGCTCTTCTTGCCATATAAGACAAGCGAAAAGTTGTGTATGCAAAATTTCGCAAAAATCATTGTGAACCTAACGAAAAAATATGTTTCATTGTGTTTGTTTATTATTAAATTATTGTAAACTTATCTAAAATATATTTAGTTTGATTAGGCTAAATGAAATAGCGCTTGTTATAATAAGGTTAGGTAAGTTTTCTAAAGTTCTTTTGGTACAAAATTATTAATTTTTACATTAATATAAATGGGAAAAATATATCTTTAAACGTATAAGAGAAAATTTTAGAAAGGACTTGATTTTAAATAAGTTCTTGCTAGTTGACCACTTTTACCTATTCGGCACGACGTTATATATATATATATATATATATATATATATATATATATATATATATATATATATATATATATATATATATATATATATATATATATATATATATATACGTATATATAAATGTATGTATAAAGGTCAAGTTTATAATTTCATTTATATGTAGTAACTCTTTCCCGTTTGGCCTTTAATTAGACACGATGCAATAATGTTTGGCTGGATAAACACTTGAGAAACACAAGGTCTGGCCTTTTACCACTCAATGCTACGGTAATACCCGGCGCTCTGGTGTTGAAAACAAACTTGCATCATCAAGTGGAATATTTGTTTTAATGTTACTAATCCTTTCTGTTTTCTTCTGTTTCATAAAGTAATAATGCACTGACAGCAGGACTGCGAGAATAATTACCGTGTTTTCTGGCGTATAAGGCGCACGACGGAGGTATTATAACGGTTCCTCAGTAATCATATTCAAGGGTTAATGACTCTTGACAATTTACGCCAAATTCTACCCTTGACCCTGACCTTGAGCATATAAGGCGCAATGTGATTTTCCAATGATTTTTAGTGGGAAAAATGTGCGTCTTATATGCCGGTAAATACGCTAATCAGATATTTCTTACACTAAAGAAATTCCTGTAATTTAAATTTATATTAAGAGTCTTAATTAAGAGCCTTGGATATATTCGCAAGGTTTTCTGGGTATTATATAAAAAATCCTGAGGTTATACTTTTACTCCTGAACTGTAGTAAATTTTGCGACACAGAAGCTAGTTAACTGTCTCAATTCTCCCAAATTCTTCTTTAATATATTCATGGCAGCAGACTTGAGGGAAACCTTAATTATTGTATTGGTAAAATATAATGAAAGAGACACATGTTATCCACTTCAGTTTAATATACTCGTCACTTTGAGACACACAAAAAAAAACTTCCTTAAAACTAACCACATAATGGTCAGGCTACTTAAGATAGCTGTCTGGCAGACAGTTTCAGTGCATCATCGGCTCTCAGCTCACCTCCTTCCCCATAACAAATTTATCATCAGAGCTGATATTGTTTCTGTTCGTTTGTTAAGGGAAAAAAATAGAGCTGACGATATTTGATTTCCGTTGCCACTGTTGAGTATATTGATGAGTTTCTTGCCAGACTGAGTAGCATTTTTTTACAAGTTTGGCCATAAGAGGGACGACCAGGACTGGAGTAAGACAGAACAGTGACAAAGCTTGAGAGTAGAGAGGAAAAAGAGATGTAAGAAAGTTAAGGGGCACGTAATCTACCTTGTCCATAATTACTATCACATCTACTTTGTTTCGTAAGGTGAAGTCCAGGATCTGTCCTTAATTCATGGTATATAACACATTTGTCCTCAAAGATTTGTTAAGTTATACCATGAATTAAGGAAAGATCCTAAACTTCACCTTACGAAACAAAGCAGATGTGATAGTAATTATGGACAAGGTAGATTATAGTGGAAAATTAACATGTTATTAGAAGACGGGGGAACATACGTGTGCCTTAACTTTCTTACATCTCTTTTTCCTCTCTACTCACAAGCTTTGTCACTGTTCTGTCTTACTCCAGTCCCGGTCGTCCCGATGATGTACTGAAACTGTCTGCCAGACAGCTATCTTCTCCTGAATGAGGGACGTTTCAGGCTAGTGTTTTGATGCTGGTGCACCTCTCTCTTGACTCGAGGAATCTGAGCTAAGGTTTCCCCACCTCCACTGAATCTGATTATCCCCCATGTCCCCCTGGTACTGTGTAAGCCTCTAGGTTCTAGCGCTTCCCCAAGATTATAGTGTGACCCAGGAAGCCCAGGTTAGGATGGATAGCCAAAGAAATGCTAAACCTTCACCTAGTGAGAGTAATCCATAAAGCTACTGATGCAATCATTATCAAGGGATCTGTTTCGACATCAGTAGTTCCACCAAACTCCGTCAGCACTATCTGCTACGATTATCAAAGAAACGAGCAGACACATTAACCAGACTTGTATTTTCAGGAGATTTCGCAGTCACTTGATCCTCCAGGTGAAGTTTGATCTTGTCTGTCTTGGTTGGTTGGTTAATTGGGTTTAAAACCTATCGACTAGAAAAGGGGCCATTAAAGTTGCATGTAACCTGCCCACCACCAGTCAAGGATGCTTTAATTCCAAAAATAGGGATTTAAATAATCTCTCTCTCTCTTGACGTTGCAAGAACATAACAGAGAAACATTGCCGTAGGCCTACTGGCCCAAGCTAGGAAGGATCCGTATATAGATGAAGACACGTATATAGTTCAAGACGTTCATGGAGGCAACATTTCGCCCCAGGTGGCCTCTTCAGTCCTAGACATATACACTGAGAGACAGGGACCTCTCAGTGAATAATATATATATATTTTTTTCAATACGTCGGCCGTCTCCCACCGAGGCAGGGTGACCCAAAAACAAAGAAAATTCCCAAAAGAAAATACTTTCATCATCATTCAACACTTTCACCACACTCATACATAATCACTGTCTTTGCAGAGGCGCTCAGATACGACAGTTCAGAAAATCCCTCCAAACCACCAATATCTCAAACCCCTCCTTTAAAGTGCAGGTATTGTACTCCTATTTCCAGGACTCAAGTCTAACTAAATCAATTAACTGATTTCCCTGAATCTCTTCACTAAATATTACCCTGCTCACACTCCAACAGCTCGTCAGGTCCCAAAAACCATTCGTCTCCATTCACTCCTATCTAACACGCTCACACATGCTTGCTGGAAGTCCAAGCCCCTCGCCCACAAAACCTCCTTTACCCCCTCCCTGCAACCTTATCGAGGACGTCCCCTACCCCGCCTTCCTTCCCCTACAGATTTATACGCTTTCCAAGTCATTCTACTTTGATCCATTCTCTCTAAATGACCAAACCACCTTAACAAACCCTCTTCAGCCCTCTGACAAATACTTTTAGTAACTCCACACCTCCTCCTAATTTCCACATTCCGAATTTTCTGCATAATATTTACACCACACATTGCCCTTAGACAGGACATCTCCACTGCCTCCAGCCTCCTCCTCGCTGCAGCATTTGCAACCCATGCTTCACACCCATATATGAGTGTTGGTACCACTATACTTTCGTACATTCCCTTCTTTGCCTCCATGGATAACGGTTTCAATGTAAACATTTGATCTTCACATCCCCTACCCACTCTAAAGCCTCCTTGCTCATCTGCAGTCCTACTCTCTGTCTTACCTCTAATTCTTTCAATAATAACCCTACCGTACACTTTACCTGGTATACTCAGTAAACTTAATCCCCTATAATTCTTACAATCTCTTTTATCCCCCTTCCCTTTATATAAAGGAACTATACATGCTCTCTGCCAATCCCTAGGTACCTTCCCCTCTTTCATATATTTATTAAACAAAAATACCAACCACTCCAACACTATATCCCCCCCTGCTTTTAACATTTCTGTCATGATCCCGTCAGTTCCAGCTGCTTTACCCCCTTTCATTCTACGTAATGCCTCACGCACCTCCCCCACACTCACATCCTGCTCTTCCTCACTCCTAAAAGATGTTATACCTCCCTGGCCAGTGCATGAAATTACCACATCCTTTTTTCATCGACATTTAAAAGTTCCTCAAAATATTCCAGCCATTGACCCAATACCTCCAGCTCCCCATCTACTAACTCCCCTACACTGTTTTTAAATGACAAATCAATTCGTTCCCTAGGCTTTCTTAACTTGTTTATCTCACTCCAAAAATTTTCTTGTTTTCAGCAAAATTTCTTGACAGAGCCTATCCCACTTTATCATCTGCTCTTCTTTTGCACTCTCTCACCACTCTCTTCACCTTTCTTTTACTCTCCATATACTCTGCTCTTTTATTAACACTTCTGTTTTGTAAAAACCTCTCATAAGCCACCTTTTTCTCTTTTATCACACCCTTTACTTCTTCATTCCACCACTCACTCCTCTTTCCTCCTGCACCCACCCTCCTATAACCACAAACTTCTGCCCCACATTCTAATACTACATTTTTAAAACTATCCCAACTCTCTTCAACCCCCCCACTACTCCTACTTGCACTAGCCCACCTTTCTGCCAATAGTTGCTTATATCTCACCCTAACTTCCTCCTCCCTTAGTTTATACACTTTTACCTCTCTCTTACTTGCTGTTACCATTTTCTTTTGTCCCATCTACCTTTTACTCTAACTGTAGCTACAACCAAATAATGATCCGTTATATCCGTTGCCCTCTATAAACATGTACACACACACACACACACACAATATATATATATATATATATATATATATATATATATATATATATATATATATATATATATATATATATATATATATAAGATAGAATAGAAATAGTGGAGGCTGGAACCTATGGAGAGGTGCTTGCCAGACGGACAAAGTACAGACAGAACCACAAGCAGTGTGTAGACACGTACAAGTGTGAGAACACCAGACACCTGCTGTAACTCACTTGACTGCTGTTCCAGACACCTGCTGTAACTCACTTGACTGCTGTTCCAGACACCTGCTGTAACTCACTTGACTGCTGTTCCAGACACCTGCTGTAACTCCTTGACTGCTGCTCCAGACACCAACACTCTTCCCACACTGTCTAATTTTCCCAGCAGTATACTCAAGGCAGACCTGGGCTCCACGACATCGTGAATGTGAGAACACCAGAACGTTGGTCTACACGCTGTCTTTTAGTTTACATGTATTGCAATAGTCCTGTAGACTAACATAAGAAACTTGAGGGTGTTACCCTTTCGTATTCCTCCCCTTTTCAATGGGGTGCTGTAACCTCTACGGCTTTAGCGCTTCCTTGAGAATATAATTTCTCCCCTTTATTTTTTGGCATTTCATGTGTCACTAAAGTTCCTCTTGATCCTTTCACTCTAGACCTTGAAAAGCGAACGAGGCGTTGCGCACGAGTGTCGTGTTCAGTGATGCAAGTCACTCAATAGTCTTGATAAGTTTTGGCAGCTGCCATCACTAGATCACTATAGTGGGCTCCATGAGTCGCTTCCTGACTGACTCATTAACCTGTCATATTTCAAAGTCAAAGTGTCGCTTGATCAGTCAGTTGTTCAGTCAAGTTTTGATGGCGGCACGTCGCAGTTTGGTCTTGAGCACCGCTAAACCACACTGGGTAGCTCCTAGTCTCAGCCTACTTACTAGCTTGCTAGCAGCGAGTGAGGATCATTAACCCAGTCTCAGACCACTGGCTTGCTAGCAGCGAGTGAGGATCATTAACCCAGTCTCATACCACTGGCTTTGTAACAGCATGAGTGAGATCATGTAGCCCAGTCTCAGACCACTGGCTTGCTAGCAGCGAGTGAGGATCATTAACCCAGTCTCAGACCACTGGCTTGCTAGCAGCGAGTAAGGATCATTAACCCAGTCTCATACCACTGGCTTTGTAACAGCGAGTGAGGATCATTAGCCCAGTTTCATACCACTGGCTTGCTAGCAGCGAGTGAGGATCATTAACCCAGTCTCAGACCACTGGCTTGCTAGCAGCGAGTGAGGATCATTAACCCAGTCTCAGACCACTGGCTTCCTAGCAGCGAGTGAGGATCATTAACCCAGTCTCAGACCACTGGCTTGCTAGCAGCGAGTGAGGATCATTAGCCCAGTCTCAGACCACTGGGTTGCTAGCAGCGAGTGAGGATCATTATCTCAGTCTCAGACCACTGGCTTCCTAGCAGCGAGTGAGGATCATTAGCCCAGTCTCAGACCACTGGCTTGCTAGCAGCGAGTGAGGATCATTAACCCAGTCTCAGACCACTGGCTTGCTAGCAGCGAGTGAGGACCATTAACCCAGTCTCAGACCACTGGCTTGCTAGCAGCGAGTGAGGATCATTAACCCAGTCTCAGACCACTGGCTTGCTAGTGGTACCCTGGTGGACACATCACTAGCAACACTTGTTGTTTAGTGGCACCCTGGTAGACACATCACTAATGACACTTATTCAGTGCCATCCTGTTAGACACATCACTAATGACACTTGTTGTTCAGTGGCACCCTGGTGGACACATCACTAATAACACTTGTTGTTCAGTGCCACCCTGGTGGACACATCACTAATAACACTTTTTGTTCAGTGCCACCCTGGTGGACACATCACTAATAACACTTGTTGTTCAGTGCCACCCTGTTGGACACATCACTAATAACACTTGTTGTTCAGTGCCACCCTGGTGGACGCATCACTAACAAAACTTGTTGTTCAGTGCCACCCTGGTGGACACATCACTAATAACACTTTTTGTTCAGTGCCACCCTGGTGGACACATCACTAATAACACTTGTTGTTCAGTGCCACCCTGGTGGACACATCACTAATAACACTTGTTGTTCAGTGCCACCCTGGTGGACATATTACTAATAACACTTGTTGTTCAGTGCCACCACCCTGGTGGACACATCACTAATAACACTATTACGACGTCCTCGTAATAACTCCCAAACGTTTTGATGTACGGAATCTTCAGGCAAGGCTCAACGCAGTTGAACCGGCGATCCAGTTTACACTAAAGAAGAGTCCAATGACAAACTACCCTTTCTAGACGTCCTCATCCACAAAGTAGATAACAACCTAAGATTTCAAGTTTACCGGAAACCTACAAATAAAAATGATCTCACACACTTCTATTCCAGTCAAGATACTAAGACCAAAAGAGGCATCATCATCGGATTCTTCCTAAGAGCTTGTGAATGAATGGTTCAGAGAACCGACGAGTTGGTAAATTAGACACATATGCAACACTTGGGTATCTTTATTGAGGAAACGTTTCGCCACACAGTGGCTTCATCAGTCCATACAAAGGAGAATCGTGAAGAACAGGAGGAGTGTGAGGTTGTCAGGCCCTCAATCTTGAGACGATGTTGTCAACATCGTCTCAAGATTGAGGGACTGACAACCTCACACTCCTCCTGTTCTTCACGATTCTCCTTTGTATGGACTGATGAAGCCACTGTGTGGCGAAACGTTTCCTCAATAAAGATACCCAAGTGTTGCATATGTGTCTAATTTACTTCCTAAGAGCTTACCGAATTTGTAGTCCTGAGTTTCTTGACGAGGAATGTACATACATTCACCAAACCTTCACTGATTTACATTTTCCTTCCTTTTTCATCAAAGATTGCAAGAAAAGAGCTCTTCAAATCATTAATTCTCCACGCGTCAACACCACTCCAAACAAAGTTATAATTCTTCCCAACAGCCAGGTTGCATCCAACATTTCTAAAGTATTTGCACAAGCTAACACTAGAGTCGCCATTGCTTCCAGTACTTCTATTAAGGATCTAACCAGGACTAAATCCAAGCACCATGAACCAGTCAACGCAGGGGTCTACACTATACCCTGTGGAGGCTGCGACAGAATTTATGTAGGAGAAACAGCAAGAAACCTCGAAACACGCATCAATGAACACATTAATGCATGCAGAAACGATAACCTGAACAACGCCTGCGTACAACACCGAAATTCCAACAATCATCTCATGAAATTCAAAGACGCCCGACTAGTAATCAAAGAAACTAATTTCCGTAGACGCAAATGCCTTGAATCAGCACTTATCTCTGTTTCTAACACAATTAAACAAAACAAAGGCAGCTTCACCATCTCTGAAGTCTTAGCAAGAATCCTCCTGAAAACAGTTAACCATACCATCACATAGTCTCTCCTGCTAATTCAACACAAGCACATCGTAGATGTGGAACACTCCTACAGGCCTTCTATATTTCAACCTCCAGCAAAAATATTTGTCTAACCTATTGTTATACTACCCAAGTATTTGTTTTATCACCTTTTACTCATGTGCATATTGATTGTTCTACCTTATTGTATTACTACTACAACTACTACTACTACTACTTATCACTACTACCTCGACCACCACTAGTATTTCACCTCACTTTGAGAGTATATAATAGCCCACTGTGTCCATGTATCGCTTGTAACGGCTTGAGAAAGCTCCTGGAGAGCGAAACGTTGCCACAATAAAATGTCACATTAGTTGCATTTGTGTCCTTTTACTTAACATATTGTCGGTAATTCTACCAATATTATTACAATAACACTTGTTGTTCAGTGCCACCCTGGTGGACACATCACTAATAACACTTGTTGTTCAGTGCCACCCTGGTGGACACATCACTAATAACACTTGTTGTTCAGTGCCACACTGGTGGACACATCACTAATGACACTTGTTCAGTGCCACCCCGGTGGATACATCACTAACAAGACTTGTTGTTCAGTGCCACCCTGGTGGACACATCACTAATAACACTTGTTGTTCAGTGCCACACTGGTGGACACATCACTAATGACACTTGTTCAGTGCCACCCTGGTGGACACATTTTCATCATAGCTCCATAACACTTGGGGAGTCGACCTAACAGTTGCTCTTGAGACAATTACAGCTATATTTCTCGCATATATTTCTTTATCTCGTTTGTAGTAGCTAGTAAAAGTCTCTTGATCAAAGGTAAAGGAGCAGCTCTTCTCTTGCACCAAGTGGTTGGAGCAGAGAGAATTAGAGCTGAGTGAACCACTTAGTGAACCACTTAGTGAACCACTTAGTCGTAACATCGTGAAGCAGTTGTCTGACCTCTATACCTGGTCACGACCAACACCACTCAAACTGACCCAGCACGGCCAGCCCATCAATGTTCCTCCTGCCTATGTTGCAACCACGTCTCTCTGCAACACACACACACACACACACACACACACACACACACTATGGACAAGTGCCTTTGACAACCAGTAACTAACGCAACAGGTCAAGAAATGAGTAAAAACATTGTCATCTCAGAGAAATTAACTTATTTAATATTTAACCTTCCTGTGTTATTTAATACCCGTTGTGAAATTAACATTCCTTTATATAATGAACATAGTCTTTATAATTTTAAGAAACATAGGAAACGAATCAATTTTGGCATCGGCCGAAAATTTGGTATTGGTATGGATCAGAATTTTGGTATCATCTCATACCTAATACATACACACATACATACATACATATATACATACATACATACATACATACATACATACATACATATATGTCGTGCCGAACAGGTAAAACTTGCTATTTTGGCTTAAATAGCAACGCTCTTCTTGCCGAATAAGGGAAGCGAAAATTTGGGTATGCAATAATTTAGCAAAAATCATTCATTTCATTGCGTTTGCTTATTATTAAATTATCGTAAACTTATCTAAAATATATTTAGTTGGATTAGGTTAAATAAAATTGCGCTTGTTATAATAACGTTAGGTAAGTTTTCTAAGGTTCTTTTGGTACAAAATTATTAATTTTTACATTAACAATAATGAAAAAAATATATTTTTAAACATATAAGAGAAAATTTTAGAAAGGACTTAATTTTAAATGAGCTCTTGCTAATTGACCAGTTTTACCTATTCGGCACGATATATATATATATATATATATATATATATATATATATATATATATATATATATATATATATATATATATATAGTGTGTGTGTGTGTGTGCGTGCGCGCACGTGTGTGTATCTCGCAGATTTATAGGAAAAATGACCCGGTGTGGGTGAGGGAGGACCCAGTGTGGGTGAGGGAGGACCCAGTGTGGGTGAAGGATGACCCAGTGTGGGTGAAGGATGACCCAGTGTGGGTGAGGGATGACCCAGTTTGGGTGAAGGATGACCCAGTTTGGGTGAAGGATGACCCAGTGTGGGTGAGGGATGACCCAGTGTGGGTGAGGGGTGACCTAGCACGAGTCTTGTACGTTCAACAAAAGAAGAAAGTTCCATAACTCTGATCTTAGCATGAAAGAACTGGATATGATATTCCAGTTGAGAGAGAGGTCACAGACGAGGCTGGTGGCACTTTACCCTGACACTAGATGAGGCTGGCACCGTGTTGAGACTGGCACCCTGCCGTAACGCTGGACTCAACAACCCTACGCAGCTGCCTATAATGTATTATAAATAGGTTTTAAAACTTCTGTTAATGGTATTAGGCGACAATTTAACAGTCGGGTAACATTACAAAAATAAATAACCCTCATTTGGACCATGGTTCAAGGAGGACCGAAACGTCGTCGTGAGCTTTTATCTATGTGAGAGTTATATGTGTATTGTTCCAGTCACGGCATTGTGCCTTGTTCTTTCTGATTGCAATGTTGCAACTTCTGGACCTTCTTGAATATCCGAACACGCTTGAGCAAGCGTGAACTACAAACCTGGGAAGATTATTATTATTATTATTATTATTATTATTATTATTATTATTATTATTATTATTATTATTATTATTATTATTATTTCTATTATTATTATAGGTGGCCCCCTGGCCTGGTGGATAAAGCTCTCGCTTCCCACGGTGAAACTCCGGGTTTGATTCCGAGTGAGGGTAGAAACATTGGGCGTGTTCCCCATCAGTAAAATGGGTACCTGGGTGTTAGTCGACTGGTGTGGGTCGCATCCTGGGACACAATTGACCTAATTTGCCTGAAATGCTCTGCATAACAAAGGGCTTTCTATATAGTAGTATGTCATTGATGTCATTGTACATGTACTTGTAGAAATAAAGATATTATTATTATTATTTAGCTTTATGCTAAAGGACAGTGTAGGCAGACTGATACATAGGTTTCACTCCCTTCTGCCAGTTTATCTACATACATTTACAATAGTAACGTTCATAGTACTGATCGTTGATGGACCCCACGCATCATGCTTTTCCATTCTGAAACCTCCGCCCGTATTATCACCTATTCGTTAGGTAATCTATGGTAAACTGTAGCATTTTACAGTGTGTGACTCAGTCTCTGGTGGGGTGACTCAGTCTCTGGTGGGGTAACTCAGTCTCTGGTGGGGTGACTCAGTCTCTGGTGGGGTGACTCAGTCTCTGGTGGGGTTTAGTGTTATACTCTGTTCAACTCAGAAATATGCTCTGTGTGTGTGTTTGTGTGTGTTCTTACCAATTTGTACTTAAATATTTGTGTTTGCAGGGGTCGGGTCACAGGTTCTGGCCCCGCCTCTTCGCTAGTCACTACTAGGTCCACTCTCTGGCTGTTCCATGAGCTTTATCGTATCTCTTCTTGAAGCTATGTATGGATCTTGTCTCCACTACAACACTCTCCAGACTATTCCACTTCCTGACAACTCTAGTGCCGAAGAAAAACTTCCTAACATCCCTGTGACTCATCTGAGTCTTCAACTTCCGGTTGTGACCCCTGGTTGCTGTGTCACATCTCTGAAGCATTCCGTCCCTATCCACCTTGTTAATTCCTCTCAGTATTTTGTATGTCGTTATCGTGTCCCCCCCATCTCTCCTGTCCTCCAATGTCGTCAGGTCGATTTTCCTTAACCTCTCATTGTAGGACGTACGTGCTTGACCTGGTGTGGGCTCCATACTGGTGCTGCATACTCCAATATGTTGATGCATAAGGTTTTCCAATACCACCTCCATCATCTTGGTCCTCCACGTTTCTGGTCCCCCACGTGGCTCCAGGTTTTCCCAGTCAGTTTCCTAGTGATTGAAATCACCCACAACTTTGCCCTACCCATGTTGGTCCTTCTGGCAGCCTCAGCTAGTGTGTGTGTGTGTGTGTGTGTGTGTGTGTGTGTATGTGTGTGTGTGTGTGTGTGTGTGTGTGTGTGTGTGTGTGTGTGTGTTTAGTGAGAGGATGCTGTGATACAGATGGGATGATTCGCAATAACCAGTTTGGTGACTTTCGACAACTTCTGACGTAAGGAGAAAGAGAGAGAAGGGGGAGGGGAGGCAGGAAGGAAGGAAGGAAGGAAAGAAGGAGTGAACCAATAATAATCTTTAACATTCAGTGCAACACAGATCATAGACCAAACCAGATCTGTCACTTAATTGTTGGTAACAATGTCAATTGTTTACTAGTAATTGTGTTGGTAACACCAGTAGCAGACGTGGTGAACGCTGAATGCGTGGAGACGTAGTGGGCGTGACTGACAGCCTTATTGTAGTGGGTGTGATTGTTGTGGGAGACGCTTGTCGTGCTGGGAGGGTGCTGTAGTGGGATGAGGGGGCGGGGAGTATTTTCATGGTAGTGTGTTATTGTCGTGGTGGTATTGTATGGTTGCTGTCGTGACTATGCACGTATGTAAATAAATCACAGAACGGGTGCAGTTCGTACTCAGGTCAGGCGAGTACTACAACTCACTGGCCTGAGTTGTTGTACTCAGCGGCCACGAACTAAAGCATCACCCGTTCTGTGATGTGTTTCCAATCGTGTTATTGCGGTTTCGTGAGTCGTGTAGTCGTGTAGTTATTGTGTCGTGATAGGTAATCATGTGTATGTATAGGTGTAGATCTCCCTTCTTTGTAGAAAAGGGGTATATACACAGAGAGGCATATTTCTTTCATTATATTGCATATATACCGAGAGATGTGCATTTCTGCGTATACACTGAGAGGTGTGTATCTGCGTATACACTGAGAGGTGTGTATCTGCATATACACTGAGAGGTGTGTATCTGCGTATACACTGAGAGGTGTGTATCTGCGTATACACTGAGAGGTGTGTATCTGCGTATACACTGAGAGGTGTGTATCTGCGTATACACTGAGAGGTGTGTATCTGCGTATGTACACTCAGAGTTTATTTTGATCACTATTACTGAGATTAAAAACATTCTTATTGTTAGTGTACGAGGGAACAGCAACATTAAATAACGACTCACACACAAACGATGAGTTCTACACCTAACATTCTAACTAACGTCACTTGAGGTCATGAACTAGCACTTGCTGAAGACTGTCAGTGGTCTAAAACTAGTCTTTTGATTGTGAGAATTAGATATATCTCTTAATCGTATTTCGGTGTATTCAATTATTTAAAGTCCTATCTGCTTGACCATCCTCACCATACCTTTGTATGTACCTTAGTAAACCTCTGTCATATCTGTTCAACCTCCAAAGTGACGATAGAACAAGAAATACGTGAACTATATTTTACGAAAGTAATTTTTTGCCAGCAAATCTTTCTCCATTTCCGCTTGCGTTCGCTTTCTCACTTCCTCTTTCCGTCACCCCAAAGAAGAACTGGAACTAACGTAGAGGGCGAGGTGGGTGTGGCGAGGCAGCAGCCAAGAAGAGAGGCATTACAGGCGCCCTCCTCACCCCTGCTAGTATGGGGAGAAAGTCCCAGGGAAGATCAGGGGGCCAGCAGGAGCAACGCTATTAACCGGGGAAAAACATAGTTGTCACGTACTTGTGACTGAAATTACAGTGATGAACACTCAGGATGAGAGTGAGGTTCAGTTCACGTGGAATGACCTGGAGTGACTGCTACTGACATGGCTTTTCAGGTGTTGGCCGGATACTGATTTCACAAGAAACTTTAGAAACAATAAATAGAGTGAATATAGTAGTACTAGCTTATACTAACGCCTAAGTAAGCCGAGTATTTCTAGAGCACTGGTGATATACTTCTTCCCAAGCGGGGTAGTGGTAATATATATGTAGGTATTACAAGACCACGCTAACACCTCTCACTACATTATCTTCCTAGACAAGGTGACGCCTGAGTCCTTCTACTCCTATGAATGCCTCACAAGGTTTCTTTCTCCCCTGCTAATTACATTAGGCATTAACACCATCAGCTATCCAATACAAACACAACTACTCCCAATGATCAACCGCTGTTATCGATAATTGATTCGTTCTCTTATAATCAGTTATTACAACACTAAAGTACATCACTCCAGCTGCTAATTATGTATTTCACAAGCAGAAAGCTACGTCTGGTAACGGTGTAGAGCCGCACCACATTCTGTCTCCCGGGGTTCACATCAACCACGCAACAACACTGAGGTCGACACAGACTGTGCCTCCCGGGGTTCACATCAACCACGCAACAACACTGAGGTCGACACAGACTGTGCCTCCCGGGGTTCACATCAACCACACAACAACACTGAGGTCTACACAGACTGTGCCTCCCGGGGTTCACATCAACCACGCAACAACACTGAGGTCGACACAGACTGTGCCTCCCGGGGTTCACATCAACCACACAACAACACTGAGGTCTACACAGACTGTGCCTCCCGGGGTTCACATCAACCACGCAACAACACTGAGGTCGACACAGACTGTGCCTCCCGGGGTTCACATCAACCACGCAGCAACACTGAGGTCGACACAGACTGTGCCTCCCGGGGTTCACATCAACCACGCAACAACACTGAGGTCGACACAGACTGTGCCTCCCGGGGTTCACATCAACCACACAACAACACTGAGGTCGACACAGACTGTGTCTCCCGGGGTTCACATCAACCACGCACAACACTGAGATCGACACAGACTGTGCCTCCCGGGGTTCACATCAACCACACAACAACACTGAGGTCGACACAGACTGTGCCTCCCGGGGTTCACATCAACCACGCAACAACACTGAGGTCGACACAGACTGTGCCTCCCGGGGTTCACATCAACCACGCAACAACACTGAGGTCGACACAGACTGTGCCTCCCGGGGTTCACATCAACCACACAACAACACTGAGGTCGACACAGACTGTGCCTCCCGGGGTTCACATCAACCACACAACAACACTGAGGTCGACACAGACTGTGCCTCCCGGGGTTCACATCAACCACACAACAACACTGAGGTCGACACAGACTGTGCCTCCCGGGGTTCACATCAACCACGCAACAACACTGAGGTCGACACAGACTGTGCCTCCCGGGGTTCACATCAACCACGCAACAACACTGAGGTCGACACAGACTGTGCCTCCCGGGGTTCACATCAACCACGCAACAACACTGAGGTCTACACAGACTGTGCCTCCCGGGGTTCACATCAACCACGCAACAACACTGAGGTCGACTTGTGTAACCCCTGTGTCAACCACCTTCTCCCTCCACGGCTTCTTTTTTTTTTTTGGTATTGTTATGTATTATTATAAATTAGACACATATGCAACACTTGGGTATCTTTATTGAGGAAACGTTTCGCCACACAGTGGCTTCATCAGTCCAAAACAAAGTAGAAGGTGTAAGGAGAGAGGAGTTTGAGGTTATCAGTCCTCGGCATGGAGTCGAGTGTTCAGTCCATCATCTTGTTAGAAGTGTAGCACAAGGCCGTAGAGGTGGCTATATGCTGTAATCAGGTGAGGTGAAGCAGGAGGAGGCGGGGTCATAGTAGTACCATCCACTATTCTAAGTAGGTCTTCGTCCAATAGAATAGTGGATGGTACTACTATGACCCCGCCTCCTCCTGCTTCACCTCACCTGATTACAGCATATAAGCAACCTCTACGGCCTTGTGCACACTTCTAACAAGATTGATGGACTGAACACATCGACTCCAGGCCGAGGGACTGATAACCTCAAACCTCCTCTCCTTACACCTTTCTACTTTGTATTGACTGATGAAGCCACTGTGTGGCGAAACGTTTCTCAATAAAGATACCCAAGTGTTGCATATGTGTCTAATTTATAACTTGTCGGTTCTCTGAACCATTCATCTACATGTATTATTATCTTCGCCCGGGGTGATTTTTAACCTCGTTTAACAGTGGAGGAATGCAATTAAGTACTCCCTCACACACACACACACACACACACACACACACACACACCATTCATCTACACACACACACACACACACATATATATATATATATATATATATATATATATATATATATATATATATATATATATATATATATATATATATATATATATATATATATATATATATGTGTGTGTGTGTGTGTGTGTATATATATATATATATATATATTGGATCAAAACTAACTTAGAAACCTCACATAACCTTAAGCTAGCATAATCTTATTATCAAAATTCTGCTATTTATAGCATAGATCAGTTTAAATTTATTTAATATGGCTTCACAATGATGATATATACTTGTTTCGTTATGTTCAGATTGATTTCTACTGATTAATGACAAAACCAAATATCCATTCTGCTTATTCGGCAAAGAACACCGTTGTCAATAGGCTAAATTCGGAGATTCGGATAAATATATATGTCGGCCTATTTGCCGAATCGGCAGAATTATTTTTTTTTTTTGCCATCAGTCAGCAGAAATGTGACCATAACGAAAATAATATATATCATTCATGTGAAGCAATGTTAAATAAATATAAACTGACCTGTGCTATACATAGCAGAATTTAGTTAAAAAAAAAATTATGCTAACTTAAGCAAGGTCATGTGAGGTTAAGGTTAAGCAAAGGTGTGTGTGTGTGTTTGTGTGTATTTTCAGTGACAGCACTGCTGTGTTATGTCTACGTCAGTGACAGCACTTCTATGTTATGGCTACGTCAGTGACATTACTGCTGTTATGTCTACGTCAGTGACAGCACTGCTGTGTTATGTCTACGTCAGTGACATTACTGCTGTTATGTCTACGTCAGTGACAGCACTGCTGTGTTATGTCTACGTCAGTGACAGCACTGCTGTGTTATGTCTACGTCAATGACATCCACTTGTAAGTCAACTGTTTTTCTCCACTACCATAGAAGCGCCACAATGCATTTATTCTCATACCTCTCATTGACAGCCATTTATTGCCACTTAGCTTCAGTTTATAGTCTGTATAGCTTTGCAGGTAATGAGACTAGATGCACTATGGAAGCTTCTTGGGTTGTGGGTAAGGATGGATGGGTCACAGATGGTGGTCACTAACACAGATGGTGGTCACTAACACATACATGACACAGCAGTGCTGTCTGTTAAACTCTCCATTTGTAAGCCTGACAGCCCAGTGGTACAGAGCTGAACCTGCTATCAGGCAGGACTATGGTTTGAGTTTTTTGTATTTTGTGAAAAAAAACAATCTCCGACGGGAGTAATCTTGAGTCTGGACCTTGACAGTACTAAGCACTACTGGGAGCAACAAAGCTGGCAGAATACTAGGATACATAGCTAGAAACCTCGAGCATAAAACACCTATACCATATTGATGCATTTGTTAGGCTACATCGTGAATATGTCGCCCGGTTTTGCTATCCAAATTATGTAAAAAAAAACGCAGATAAACTGAAGAGGGTTCAAGGAAGAGCTACGAAATGCTCACCAGCTCTCAGTAACAAATCTTATGAAAACAGACTCGAATGGCTTTAACTTAAGTACTCAGGGCTTTTTGAGCTGCTGAAGAATACGAAACTAAGAGAATGAAGCTGTAAGGTTGAAGCATCAACATGAACATATGCAAAAAAAAATTTGGCTAACAAAAATATAACAGAATCTGACAAACTTTCCCTAATGTTGCAAGCACGATAACAATACAGATATTTAAGAAGTAGACTCATTGCGTCCTAGTAAGAGGAGCTGCCAGAACCTTCAGGACATTATGGGTGACAGTACAGTGGCGTCGCGTAAAAAAAATATTGAGAATTCTCCTTAACGCTGCTTCGAATATTCTGTTTCTCCCACCACCCAGTGTTTAATATACATTCATACATGGTATGTTTATTGGGTAATATACACAATGTTGATGCATTGCAAAAACGATGTCTGACGTAAAGTACAAAATGTTTAAGGCATTCATTGCAGGTACACAGGTGTCTTTGTCAGCAATTACATTTTTCAAATACTCTGTCCAGCTGCTCAGTGGTATGGTTCGTTGCTAAGACGCAACAGACATTGCGTCTTTGTCCTGCACCGCTGAGATGCTGAATCAGAAAACTAGCCAGAATCTGTCTCCAATACTTCTTGGTCCACCTGTATTGGCGGACCTACATTTTTGGGGCCCTGAAGCTTGAACTGTTATGGGGCCCCTTCGCAACCCCTTCTCATACAGTAGACCCAAAATTTTTAAGCAAGGGCCCCTGCGGGATTAGGGGCCCTGAATCTTAACCTTCACTAGCTTCATAACAGATCTCCCCCTGTGTCCAAGTCGCACCCTGACCATGTGGATGAAGAAAGAATTCCTGCCATCCCTCTGGAAAAGTCCATCTTTATCCACTCTAAAAAGTATTATGAGGATTTGTATATCATTGTTACGCCTTCCATATTTCATTTTATGTAAAAGATTCAGTTCAGTTCCCTTAGTTCCAGGACAACTTTCGTTGTAAACCTCTGCACTTTTTCCTGTTTCTTGAAATGTTGCTGTTAGTTTGCCAAGGAAAATCCCCTGAGGTGGGTGGTAATCACGTGATGGCCCGCTCCGTAAATTCTATTAATACTAAATAGTTGTGTCGCTCACAGAGGGTCGCACGCTGTCAGTGGAAGAACTCTCAGCTCTCGTCTTGGCTGGTGTGTGCCTGCTGAGAGCAGCTATGTATCTCTCAGCTTCACTAATTAGTAGCACCTTTGGTGATGTGCTCGGCATTATGGACATCCACAGATCCTTCTACGAGAGTGAGATCAGCAACTTCTTGTCTCCCGAGATTATACTCAATTACCAGTCTCCTTACCACTTCTCCAGAGTTCATAACATCATTTGCTTTACCTGGAGAGGGTTTCGGGGGTCAACGCCCCCGCGGCTCGGTCTGAAACTAGGCCTCATGGACGATCAGGGTCTGATCAATCAGGCTGTTACTCTTGGCCGCACGCAAACTGACGTACGAACCACAGCCTGGTTGGTCAGGTACTGACTTTAGGTGCCTGTCCAGTGCCTTCTTAAAGACAGCCAGGGGTCTATTGGTAATCTCCCTTATGTATGCTGGGAGGCAGTTGAACAGTCTTGGGCCCCGGACACTTTCTGTGTTATCTCTCAATGTACTCATGGCGCCCCTGCTTTTCATTGTGGGAATGTTGCATCTCCTGCCGAGTCTTTTGCTTTCATAGGGAAAGATTTTCGTGTGCAGGTTTGGTACCAATCCCTCCAGGATCTTCCAAGTGTATATTATCATGTATCTCTCTCGAATGCGTTCCAGGGAATACAGATCAAGGACCTTCAACCGTTCCCAGTAATTTTGGGTGAAATCCATTAGCCGCTTATCTGACCAATCCTGAAGTTTGTTCACCTTTATTTGTGTTTTTTCTTGTCCCTTTTGGTTTTTATTCTTTTCATTTATTTTAAATCGTCTGAGAGTAGGGATACATCAGACTATCTTCTCCAGTATGTCAGTCACATATATGGGTGTAAATATGATGGTATACAATACCGAGAAGTTGATAAGAGAGCTGCTGTTGCACATGTGTAGCACTTATCACATATACCGATAACACTTTCGTGTGTGTGCGTGTGTTTGTACTCACCAATTTGTGGTTGCAGGGGTCGGCTCATAGCTCTTGGCCTGCGCCTATTCGCTAGTCGCTACTAGGTATGTGTGTGTGTGTGTGTGTGTGTGTGTGTGTGTGTGTGTGTGTGTGTGTGTGTGTGTGTGTGTGATTTACGTACACAAGCTATTTATAATCTCATAATTATAGGTTCAGAGGTCAGGGATCTAAGGCACAAGTTTTTGTGTGTACAATCCTGTTCTCAAGATGGCGCTAGACCCATGGCAGTAAACATCACCTCTCCTCCTCGCTCTTCCATTTACCTTTTTTGTTAATTCCCTCTTCCTCCTCTTTCTCTCTATTTCCCTCTCCCTCCTCTACACTCTTCCATAATTTCGTTTCATCTCCCTCTTTTTCTCCCTCCCTCCCTCCACTCACCCCTTCCCTCTCCTGTCTCCTACCCCTCTCTTCTCTTTCCCACTCATCACACTGTCGTCACTACCTAGACTCTCGCCTTATATATTTGTTACAAGGACGAGGACACACACACATACACACAGGTGAGTACACACACACACACACACACACACACACTGGGAAGTGATGTATTGGAGACAGGATCCATACATAGCTTTAAGGAGAGGTATGATGAAGCTCATGGAGCGGGTAGAGTGACCGAGTAGCGGCCAGTGAAGAGGCGGGGCCAGGAGCTGTGAATCGACCCCTGCAACCACAACACACACACACACACACACGAATTTTAAGTTTCAATATTCAAATTTGATCAAAAGAGAGAGAGAGAGAGAGAGAGAGAGAGAGAGAGAGAATAGTGCCGAGTGGCTCAGTGGTAACATTATATGTCTCACAACAGGAAGGTCCCAGGATCGATCCCCGAGTTGAAGACATAAGGACAAGTTTTCTTTACACCCGGCTGCCCCTTCCTAACTGGTAATACAAACAAGTACATGAGCGTTAACTAATATTATATTAGAAACTGCAGTCTATCTGGATGACATATTGCCGGCAGTGTAAATTGTCTGTAATACCCGCGAGAAGTGTTGAGGTGTAGTGTAGAAGGTAATGGTACACTGTAGTGTACACTGAGAGTAGCAACCACACTGTCACTCAGCATCAGAACTCTCACCTGGCTAGGGTCCTCATCTCTTGCTAGGGTCCTCATCTCTTGCTAGGGTCCTCATCTCTTGCTAGGGTCATCATCTCTTGCTAGGGTCATCATCTCTTGCTAGGGTCCTCATCTCTTGCTAGGGTCATCATCTCTTGCTAGGGTCATCATCTCTTGCTAGGGTCATCATCTCTTGCTAGGGTCATCATCTCTTGCTAGGGTCCTCATCTCTTGCTAGGGTCATCATCTCTTGCTAGGGTCCTCATCTCTTGCTAGGGTCATCATCTCTTGCTAGGGTCCTCATCTCTTGCTAGGGTCATCATCTCTTGCTAGGGTCCTCATCTCTTGCTAGGATCATCATCTCTTGCTAGGGTCCTCATCTCTTCCTAGGGTCATCATCTCTTCCTAGGGTCCTCATCTCTTCCTAGGGTCATCATCTCTTCCTAGGATCATCATCTCTTGCTAGGGTCATCATCTCTTGCTAGGGTCCTCATCTCTTGCTAGGGTCCTCATCTCTTGCTAGGGTCATCATCTCTTGCTAGGGTCATCATCTCTTGCTAGGATCATCATCTCTTGCTAGGGTCATCATCTCTTGCTAGGGTCATCATCTCTTGCTAGGGTCATCATCTCTTCCTAGGGTCATCATCTCTTCCTAGGGTCATCATCTCTTCCTAGGGTCATCATCTCTTCCTAGGATCATCATCTCTTGCTAGGGTCATCATCTCTTGCTAGGGTCATCATCTCTTGCTAGGGTCATCATCTCTTGGTAGGGTCATCATCTCTTGCTAGGGTCATCATCTCTTGCTAGGGTCATCATCTCTTGCTAGGGTCATCATATCTTGCTAGGGTCATCATCTCTTGCTAGGGTCCTCATCTCTTGGTAGGGTCATCATCTCTTGCTAGGGTCATCATCTCTTGCTAGGGTCATCATCTCTTGCTAGGGTCATCATCTCTTGCTAGGGTCATCATCTCTTGCTAGGGTCATCATCTCTTGCTAGGGTCATCATATCTTGCTAGGGTCATCATCTCTTGCTAGGGTCATCATATCTTGCTTGCCACTCAAAACAGTTGTCCTCAAGCGAGACAGTGCAAAGACACTTATTGCTCATCTGTGTGTTCACCTGTGTGTACAGATTAACCCACATGTGAGCACAGAAGTGAGCACAGCGGTGAGCACACAAACAGAAATGATGGTGCAAACAGCAGACGAGGCTCACCCAACACCAGCCATCAAGAACAGGAGAGAGAGAGAGATAGAGAGAGAGATAGAGCAAGCAGCACTACGGTGATGTACACAGCTGATCGTGGCCAGATCTATAGTGATGGATGCATTTGGTCACAGACAGCGCTGTACTGATGGAATCACCTGGTCCAATGCAGCAGTATAGTGATGGAATCAGCTGGTCAAATGCATTACTATAGTGATGGAATCAGCTGGTCAAATGCAGCACAACAGAGATGCTTACAGCTGGTCAAATGCAGCACTACAGAGATGGTTACAGCTGGTCAGTGAGTGCGAGAAGTTTTGCATCATACATATAAGAGCTGTCCTGGGATCATCGCACCCGTGCACCGGTCTCTGACCAGATCTCGTAAATTGGAAAGGAAATATATAAATAATAAATAATAAATGAGAAAACGCAGAGCAAAGTGAAACTAAATGTATAATGAAAGTCAATTTTTTTTTTTTAGATTTTGCCATTGAAGTTGTTAGTTTATTGTGCACATCATATCCATCCTGTGGACGGTAGCGCAAGAGCATATGGATACACAATAGGCCTAGAAACTAGGCCCCAAAAGGGTTTCATGATCGTGAGATAGAGAAAGCCAGAAATCCTGTCAGATTACCAAATGTTTAACAGGCTTCCGTTTCACCCTTACATAACTGATCGATTGTACCGCCCAAGGATCTTACCGGCTACCAACTTAGGCTGGAGATTATAACAAGCATCTCAAGTTCATGGCGGCCGTGAGAGCAAGATTCAAAGACTTATGCATCGTAACTTACAACTTATCTCACAACACCGTGACGGTAACAGTGCACAAATAACCCGCACATAGGCGTGTGACTTTGTAAATGGTAATAGTTGGACCGAAACGTCGTCATAAGTTCCTCTCCTATGTGTGGGTTATTGTGTATTAGTCCAGGGATTCTTAGCCATTTAAATGGGGGATTTATTTGACTAAGACCCATGTCAGAAAACACTTTTATCTTTCCTGTTCAAGAAGGCACTCTCTAGAAAGTGCCACAAGCTGGGGAGTGCCAGGCACAATACTCCTGCATTGGGGACCTGATAAATAACATAAACCCTAACGAGTGTGTGTGTATGGTTCTTTCATATAAATCCTAATAAGAATGAATATAGTTCTGTGATGTATATGTCTGGGCTAGAATTCCGTTGACGTTGTTGCAATGGTTGTTCCTGGGGTGGTGGTTGTCGTGGTGATTGTGGTGATGGTGAGTGGTGATGGTGAGTGGTGATGGTAAGGTTGATGAATGGTGTCATAAGCTTGTGTGTGGAGAGACACCATCGTTATATAATGCTGCAACGTTACTATGCGTGTAGTGGACCAGCATTGTGTAATGTAACGGTATTATGCGTGTAGTGGACCAGCATTGTGTAATGCTACAGTATTATGCGTGTAGTGGACCAGCATTGTGTAATGTAACGGTATTATACGTGTAGTGGGCCAGCATTGTGTAATGCTACAGTATTATGCGTGTAGTGGGCCAGCATTCTGTAATGTAACGGTATTATGCGTGTAGTGGACCAGCATTGTGTAATGTAACGGTATTATGCGTGTAGTGGACCAGCATTGTGTAATGCTACAGTATTATGCGTGTAGTGGGCCAGCATTGTGTAATGTAACGGTATTATGCGTGTAGTGGACCAGCATTGTGTAATGTAACGGTATTATGCGTGTAGTTGACCAGCATTGTGTAATGTAACGGTATTATGCGTGTAGTTGACCAGCATTGTGTAATGCTAAAGTGGTACTATGCGTGTAGTGGACCAGCATTGTGTAATGCTACAGTATTATGCGTGTAGTGGGCCAGCATTGTGTAATGCTACAGTATTATGCGTGTAGTGGACCAGCATTGTGTAATGCTACAGTATTATGCGTGTAGTGGACCAGCATTGTGTAATGCTACAGTATTATGCGTGTAGTGGACCAGCATTGTGTAATGCTACAGTATTATGCGTGTAGTGGACCAGCATTGTGTAATGCTACAGTATTATGCGTGTAGTGGGCCAGCATTGTGTAATGTAACGGTATTATGCGTGTAGTGGACCAGCATTGTGTAATGCTAAAGTGGTACTATGCGTGTAGTGGGCCAGTATTGTGTAATGCAACGGTATTATGCGTGTAGTGGGCCAGCATTGTGTAATGCTACAGTGGTACTATGCGTGTAGTGGGCCAGCATTGTGTAATGCTACAATGGTACCACTTGTTTTTAACAACCAGCGTCGTTAAAAAAAGCAATTCACGATCTTCTAGCAGTCACGACCCTCCGTGTAGACCAGGTCACTCAGACCACACCCTCCCCTGTGTGTGTGTGTGTGTGTGTGTGTGTGTGTGTGTGTGTTGTGTGTGTGTGTGTGTGTGTGTGTGTGTGTGTGTGTGTTGTGTGTGTGTGTGTGTGTGTGTGTGTGTGTGTGTGTGTGTGTGTGTGTGTGTGTGTGTGTGTGTGTGTGTGTGTTTGTGGGTATAATTTTCATGAGAATGATTCTGGAGATCGAAATGACACTGGTGCAAACATTACCCTTTGAGTCTTCTCTCCTGACACACTCTTTTTGTCTTCCACAGGTAAGCTTGTAGCTCCTGGGACCAACTTGTAGCTCCTGGGACCAGGTGGTCTCTACCTCTACGGCTGTGAGTGTGTAATAACGTTACTAGACCAGATATTTTTATTTAAAATATGAAAAAAATAAGTTATTTTAATTATTTAAGTGTCGAGGGGAATATAAGTTACATTAAAATGAACATTTGTGTGTGTACTCATCTAATTGTGGTTGCAGGGGTCGATTCATAGCTCCTGGCCCCGCCTATTCTCCGGTCGCTACTATGTCACTCCTACGTGAGCTTTATCATACCTCTTCTTGAAGTTATGTATGGATCCTGCCTCCACCACCTCCCTTTCCAGGCTATTCCATTTTCTGACAACTCTATGACTAATGAAATACTTCCTAACATCCCTGTGACTCATCTGAGTCTTCAACTTCCAATTGTAACCCCTTGTTTCTGTGTCCCATCTCTGGAACATCCTGTCTCTGTTCACCTTGTCAATTCCTCGCAGTATTTTGTATGTCGTCATCATGTCTCCCCTAACCCTCATGTCCTCCAGTGTCATCAGGCCGATTTCCCTTAACCTTTCTTCGTAGGACATTCCCCTTAGCTCTGGAACTAATCTTGTTGCAAACCTTTGCACTTTCTCTAATTTCTTGACGTGCTTGACCAGCTGTGAGTGTGTGCGTGTGTGTGTGTGTGTGTGTGTGTGTACTCACCTAATTGTTGTTGCAGGGGTCGAGACTCAGCTCCTGGCTGTGTGTGTGTGTTGTGTGTGTGTGTGTGTGTGTACTCACCTAATTGTTGTTGCAGGGGTCGAGACTCAGCTCCTGGCTGTGTGTGTGTGTGTGTGTGTGTGTGTGTTTGTGTAAGGAAACACTTCGAAATGTTTCCGCCCCGCCGGGAATTGAACCCGGGCCCTCCGTGCGTGAAGCGAGAGCTTTAGCCACCAGGCCACCGGGGCTGTGTGTGTGTGTGTGTGTGTGAGTGTGTACTCACCTAGTTGTACTCACCTTGTTGTGGTTGAAGGGGTCGAGTCATAGCTCCTGGCCCCGCCTCTTCACTGGTCGCTAATGGGTCACTCTCCTTGCGCCATGAGCTTTATCATACCTCTTCTTAAAGCTATGAATGGATCCTGCCTCCACTACATCACTTCCCAAACTATTCCACTTCCCGACCACTCTGTGACTGAAGAAATACTTCCTAACATCCCTGTGATTCATCTGAGTCTTCAACTTCCAACTGTGTCCCCTTGTTGCTGTGTCCCATCTCTGGAACATTCTGTCTCTGTCAACCTTGTCAATTCCTCTCAGTATTTTATATGTCGTTATCATGTCCCCCCTATTTATTCTGTCCTCCAGTGTCGTCAGGTCGATTTCCCTTAACCTCTTCTCGTAGGACATCCCCCTTAGCTCCGGGACTAGTCTTGTTACAAACCTTTGCACTTTCTCTAGTTTCTTTCCATGCTTGGCTAGGTGTGGGTTCCAAACTGGTGCTGCATACTCCGATATGGGCCTAACGTACACAGTGTGCAGGGTCCTGAACGATTCTTTATTAAGATGTCGGAATGCTGTTCTTAGGTTTGCTAGGCGCCCGTATGCTGCAGCTGTTATTTGGTTGATGTGCGCCTCAGATGTGCCTGGTGTTATACTCACCCCAAGAGCTTTTTCCTTGAGTGAAGTTTGTAGCCTCTGTCCCCCTAGACTGTACTCCGTCTGCGGTCTTCTTTGCCCTTTTCCAGTCTTCATGACTTTGCACTTGGTGGGGTTGAACTCCAGGAGCCAATTCCTGGACAAGGCTTGCAGCCTGTCTAGGTCCCTTTGTGGTTCTGCCTGGTCCTCTTCCGATTGAATTCTTGTCATCAATTTCACATCATCTGCAAACAGGGACACTTCGGAGTCTATTCCTTCCGTCATGTCGTTCACAAATACTAGAAATAGCTCCGGTCCTAGAACTGACTCCTGTGGAACCCTACTAGTCACAGGCGCCCTCTCTGACACCTCGCCACGTACTATGACTCTCTGCTGTCTTCCTGACAGGTATTCCCTGATCCACTGGAGTACCTTTCCTGTTATCCCTGCCTGGTCCTCCAGCTTTTGCACTAATCTCTTGTGTGGAACTGTGTCAAACGCCTTCTTACAGTCCAAGAAAATGCAATCTACCCACCCCTCTCTCTCTTGTCTTACTGCTGTCACCCTGTCATAGAACTCCAGTAGGTTTGTGACACAGGATTTCCCGTTCCTGAAACCGTGTTGGCCGTCGTTGATAAACTCATTCGTTTCTAGGTGTTCCACCACTCTTCTCCTGATAATCTTCTCCATGACCTTGCATACTATACATCTCAGTGACACTGGTCTGTAGTTTAGTGCTTCATGTCTGTCTCCTTTTTTAAAAATTGGGACTACATTTGCTGTCTTCCATACTTCAGGTAATCTCCCTGTTTCGATAGATGTGCTGAATATTGTTGTTAGGGGTACACATAGCGCCTCTGCTCCCTCTCTCAGGACCCATGGAGAGATGTTGTCCGGACCCATCGTCTTTGAGGTATCTAGTTCACTCAGCAGCCTCTTCACTTCTTCCTCGGTTGCATGTATTGTGTCCAACACTTGGTGGTGTACCCCACCTCTCTGTCTTTCTGGAGTCCCTTCTGTCTCCTCTGTGAACACTTCTTTGAACCTCATGTTAAGTTCCTCACACACTTCGTGGTCGTTTCTTGTGATCTCTCCTCCTTCCTTCCTTAGCCTGATCACCTGGTCCTTGACTGTTGTGTTCCTCCTGATGTGGGTGTGTATGTGTGTGTGTGTGTGTGTTTGTGTGTGTGTGTGTGGTGATAGGTAACAGACTGTCTCTCACTCACTAAGGTTGTGACATCCCCCCCCAAAAAAAAAAAACATTCACCGTCATTCATTCAACAGCTGTTTTGCCAGAAGCATGTAGACACCTCAGTTTAAATGACTCTACGAAATGTAGAATTTCTACCCCTCCTTCAGAGGGCAGGCACCGTGTTTTCCACCTCCAGGACTCGAGTCCTGTTAACCGGTTTCTCTAAATTAATTCATGCAAGCTCTCTTAAAATTCAACAAAACGGCAAATCCTACAAACCATTCTATAACATTCACGCATTCCTCTCGGACGTTCACTCCCTCTAGCATCAGCTCTCCACGAGTGCAGCCAACCTGGAGCCTAAACCACTCAGCTTCAGATGCCCCATAACGTTAGGTAGCCTGCTGGACTGTAAGCCATTTAGTTACTACACTCCCGAAGACCTGACGATCTGGATGCGAATCGTATTGGATGTGATATTTCTTTGCAAATACTTTCTATTGTTTCTGTGAGGTTTTTTAATATATACATTAAATATATATTCCATGGGGAAGTGGAACAGAATTCTATCTCCGTAAGCCATGCGTGTCGTAAAAGGCCACTAAAATGCCAGGAGCAAGACACTAGTAACCACTTCTCCTATATACATTACTAATATATATACGTATATATATCATTGAAACCACGAGACAAGTGGTATTGAAACATTTACCAAATTGCGGCAGGCCAGGGTTCGACCCCATGACACATTGTCCCGCCTCAAGAGACAACACAACGTACATGTCACCCTATCCATTCCGCCATCGATCCTACAAACAACACGAGTATATATATATATATATATATATATATATATATATATATGTCGTGCCGAATAGGTAAAATTCGTCAATTAGCAAGAACTCATTTAAAATTAAGTCCTTTATAAAAATTTCTCTTATACGTTAAGAGATATATTTTTTTAATTTATGTTAATGTAAAAATTAATAATTTTGTACCAAAAGAACCTTAGAAAACTTACCTAACCTTATTATAACAAGTGCAATTTAATTTAGCCTAATCCAACTAAATATATTTTAGATAAGTTTACAATAATTTAATAATAAACAAAGACAATCAAATATTTTTTTTCGTTAGGTTCAGAATGATTTTTTGCGAAATTTTTGCATACACAAATTTTCGCTTGCCTCATTCGGCAAGAAGAGCGTTGCTATTCAAGCCAAAATCGCAAGTTTTACCTATTCGGCACGACATATATATATATATATATGTATGTATGTATATATCACGTATAGGTCATAGGGTCGGTCTCTTGGTTTCTCTCCTCTCAGGACGTCGTGTCTCCAGTGGCCTTTGGTTATCCACCAGGAAATCATGACCCTCGTACTGTATATCAGAGTGGCCCATTGTGGCCCTGCCTGAGTGTTGCTATATATATTAGTGTGGCCCTGCCTGAATGTTGCTATGTATGTTTGGCCCTGCCTGAGTGTGGTTATATATGAGTGTGACCTGCCTGAATGTTGCTATATATGTTTGGCCCTGCCTGAGTGTTGCTATATATGAGTATGGCCACACCTGGGCCATGCCCTGGAGGAGTGGCCCGTCTCTGTTCCTGGAGGCATGGCCCAGGTATGGTCTTGGAGGAGTGGCCCGGGTGTGGCCCTGGAGGTATGGCCCAGGTGTGGCCCGGGTGTGGCTCTGGAGGCGTGGCCCGGGTGTGGCCCTGGAGAAGTGGCCCGGGCAAGTGACCTTCATGCAGCTGCTACAATGGGCGGAAGAAGCCACAGCTACAATATTGACCTTTACCATACAAGTGAGGCAAAGCCTGCTGTGTGTGTGTACTCACCTAGTTGTGGTTGCAGGGGTCGAGTCACAGCTGCTGGCCCTGTGTGTGTGTGTGTGTGTGTGTGTGTGTTATGGCAGGCTACTTCAAGAGTATATAATCAATGCCTGGTACAAGTGAATGTGAGAGTGAGAGTGAGAGTGAGAGTGAGAGTGATTGTGAGAGTGAGAGTGAGAGTGAGAGAGAGTGAGAGTGAGAGGGTGAGTGAAAGTGACTGACTGATTTCGGTGAATTTCTTGAAATGTTTGACATGAAAAACTTTCTAAATATTCAATACCACACACACACACACACACACACACACACACACACACACACAACACACATACACACATACACACACACACACACACACACACACACACACACCCACACATGGAGAGCCAAGATGATGGATGTGGTACTGGAAAACCTCATGCATCAACATGTTAGAGACACTACCAGAGAGAGAGGTGGGGATGATCCAGCAAGACTGGACCTAGTATTCACCTTGAGTAGTTCGGACATCGAGGATATCACGTATGAAAGGCCCCTTGGAGCTAGTGATCATTTGGTTCTGTGTTTTGATTATATAGTTGAGTTACAAGTGGAGAGGGGAGCAGGAATAGGAAGGGAGAAACGAAACTACAAAAGGAGGGACTACACAGGCATGAGGAACTTCCTACAAGACGTTCAGTGGGAGAGAGAATTGGCAGGAAAACCAGTAAAAAAATGATGGAATATGTGACAACCAAATACAAAGAGGAAAACAGAAGTAATGGGAAGACCAGAACGAGTCCTTGGTTCACCCAGAGGTGTAGGGAGGCAAAAACTAAGTGTAATATAGAATGGAAAAAGTACAGAAGACAAAGGACCCAGGAAAATAAAGAGATTAGCCGAAGAGCCAGAAACGAATATGCACAGGTAAGAAGGGAGGCTCAGCGTCAATATGAAAATGATATAGCATCAAAAGTCAAGTCTGACCCAAAGCTGTTGTATAGCCACATCAGGAGGAAAACAACAGTCAAGGACCAGGTAATCAGGCTGAGGAAGGAAGGTGGGGAGTTCACAAGAAACGACCAAGAGGTATGTGAGGAGCTCAACATGAGATTTAAAGAAGTCTTTACAGAGGAGACAGGAAGGAATCCAGGAATTCAGAATTGGGAGGTATACCAACAAGTGCTGGATGAAATACACACAACCGAGGAGGAGGTGAAGAAGCTGCTATGTGAACTCGATACCTCAAAAGCGGTGGGACCGGACAACATTTCTCCGTGGGTCCTTAGAGAGGGAGCAGAGATGTTGTGTGTGCCACTAACACAAATCTTCAACACATCCATTGAAACTGGGCAACTACCTGAGGCGTGGAAGATGGCAAATGTAGTCCCAGTTTTTAAGAAAGAAGACAAACACGAGGCATTAAACAACAGACCTGTGTCACTGACGTGTATAGTATGCAAAGTCATGGAGAAGATCATCAGGAGGAGAGTGGTGGAGCACCTAGAAAGACACAAGCTTATAAACGACAACCAGCACGGTTTCAGGGAAGGAAAATCGTGTGTCACAAACCTACTGGAGTTTTATGACAAGGTAACAGAAGTAAGACACAGAGAGAGGGTGGATAGACTGCATTTTTTGGACTGCAAGAAGGCGTTCGACACAGTTCCTCACAAGAAGTTAATGCAAAAGCTAGAGGATCAGGCACACGTAACAGGAAAAGCACTGCAATGGATCAGAGAATATCTGACAGGGAGGCAACAACGAGTCATGGTACGTGACGAGGTGTCAAAGTGGGCACCTGTGACGAGTGGAGTTCCACAAGGGTCAGTACTAGGACCTGTACTGTTTTTGGTATATGTGAATGACATAACGGAAGGGATAGACTCAGAAGTGTCCCTGTTTGCAGATGATGTGAAGGTAATGAGAAGAATCAAATCAGTCGAGGATCAGGCAGGACTACAAAGAGACCTGGACAGGCTGCAACCCTGGTCCAGTAACTGGTTCCTTGAATTTAACCCTGCCAAATGTAAAGTCATGAATATCGGGGAAGGGCAAAGAAGACCGCAGACAGAGTATAGTCTAGGTGGCCAAAGACTGCAAACCTCACTCAAAGAAAAAGATCTTGGGGTGAGTATAATACCGAGCACATCTCCTGAGGCACACATCAATCAGATAACTGCTGCAGCATACGGGCGGCTGGCAAACCTAAGAATAGCGTTCCTATACCTCACTAAGGAATCATTCAAGACTCTGTACACCATATACGTCAGGCCCATACTGGAGTATGCAGCACCAGTTTGGAACCCACACCTGGTCAAGCACGTCAAGAAATTAGAGAAAGTGCAAAGGTTTGCAACAAGGCTAGTCCCAGAGCTAAGGGGATTGTCCTACGAAGAAAGGTTAAGGGAAATCGGCTTGACGACACTAGAGGACAGGAGGGTTAGGGGAGACATGATAACGACATATAAAATACTGCGAGGAATAGATAAGGTGGACAGAGATAAGATGTTCCAGAGAGGGGACACAGAAACAAGGGGTCACAATTGGAAGTTGAAGACTCCTATGAGTCAAAGGGATGTTAGGAAGTATTTCTTCAGTCATAGAGTTGTCAGGAAGTGGAATAGCTTAGAAAGCGACATAGTGGAGGCAGGAACCATACAAAATGCCCTGCATATTAGGGGCTTTAGGCATGTACACCTCATATAATCTCAATAACCAAATGTAATTCTTTGTATCATGTCCAAATAAACTATTATTATTATTATTATTATTATTATTATTATTATTATTATTATTATTATTATTATTATTATTATTATTATTATAGTTTTAAGACTAGGTTTGATAAAGCTCATGGAGCAGGGAGAGAGAGGACCTAGTAGCAATCAGTGAAGAGGCGGGGCCAGGAGCTATGACTCGACCCCTGCAACCACAAATAGGTGAGTACAAATAGGTGAGTACACACACACACACACACACATGGAGCAGGAAGAGTGACCTAGTAGCGACCAGTGAAGAGGCGGGACCAGGAGCTGTGAATCGACCCCTGCAACCACAACTAGGTGAGTACACACGGAAGAGAGACAGGGTCTCCACCAGGTCATGACTGTACACTTCTACCTATGTGCAAGTGATTGCTAATTATTAATATCTGGGTCAGTGTGGACAGGTGTGCACAACACGACAGGTGTGCACAACATGACAGGTGTGGACATGACATAAGACGTGAAAGATACAGTGAAGAACACATGAGCGAACCTCAGCACTCTAAAATTCATGCACCGTAAGATACATACTGGGGAACACACACGTGAACCCCAGCACCGTAAGATACATACTGGGGGACACACACGTGAACCCCAGCACCGTGACAATGAATACGAGTACATGGGAGACACACACGTGAACCCCAGCACCGTAAGATACATACTGGGAGAACACACGTGAACCCCAGCACCGTAAGATACATACTGGGGGACACACACGTGAACCCCAGCACCGTAAGATACATACTGGGGGACACACACGTGAACCCCAGCACCGTAAGATACATACTGGGGGACACACACGTGAACCCCAGCACCGTAAGATACATACTGGGGGACACACACGTGAACCCCAGCACCGTAAGATACATACTGGGGGACACACACATGAACCCCAGCACGTAAGATACATACTGGGGACACACACGTGAACCCCAGCACCGTAAGATACATACTGGGGACACACACGTGAACCCCAGCACCGTAAGATACATACTGGGGACACACATGAACCCCAGCACCGTAAGATACATACTGGGGGACACACGTGAACCCCAGCACCGTAAGATACATACTGGGGGACACACACGTGAACCCCAGCACCGTAAGATACATACTGGGGACACATGAACCCCAGCACGTAAGATACTACTGGACACACTGAACCCAGCACGTAAGATACATACTGGGGGACACAATTAATATACACGAACAGCAATGAAACCCTGTAAATACATACTGCAATTACGTCTTGAACAATTGATTTCTCATTTAGCATTTTTGAGCTTACAGAATCGCAAAGAGCTGAGAAACATGGCTAAAATACGTTTCCCTGACTACCATCTTTTTTCTCGATTAGCTCGTGAAATTTGCTTGATGTTGGTGCACTTACAGAGTGTGATCCTCTACCTCCTGGTGATCTCAGGTCTAGTTATGTTTAGTTATGTGATCCACATGTTCTCCAACACGACCAGCCACTGTTAGTACCGTAATCACTGTCAACGACGTTTCTCTCGTGTTCTTAACACGTTCCTGGCATGTTCTGACGTGCCCCAAGCGCATTTCTGGCATTTCTTTAACATATTTATGACATGTTCTTCCCGTGTTCCTAGCATGTTTCTACCGTGTTTCTATCGCGTGCCCGTCATGTCAGTAGCTCGTTGTTACTTGGTAAAGAATATAATATTTTTCACTGCACAATTTGCTGTTCGTTGGCTAGAGGGTGTAACAGTGACATTCACTGCCCAGGAAGTGTTGCTGTGAGTTACCTTCCTAACTGAAACTTCCAAACTTGTTTTTTTCCCCTAAGAGGCTTGATGGGGAAACGTGTTAATTCAACTTTCTTGGCAATGATCTTAACAGGTGACCCCCACAGTACAGTGTGAGAGAGAGATTACCACACCACTAACATCACTCTCCTCTATTTTCCCTTATTTTTCCTCCTCCTCCTCCTCTTCCTTCTTCTGTTATCTCTCACTGTTGCTGCAGCTTTTCCTTCTCCTCTTCCTCCTTCTTCTGCAGCTGCTGCTGCTACTCCCCCTCCTCTTGTTCCTCCTCCTCCATCTTCCATTTTCTCCACCGTCCTAGGTGGAGTCTAGGTGTTAAAGTGGTACTACCATAGCGGTGGATCAGGTCTTGTCCACACTGAGCTGCATCTGACACTTATAGCACCATAACATTAACGTGTCCAGCACATACTCAGATACAGTCTGGTGTCAGACTGGATCTGAGCAGACGATGCTGCAGACAGGTGGTGTTAGACACCAGACAGGTGGTGTCAGACACCAGACAGGTGGTGTTAGATACCAGACAGGTGGTGTCAGGCACCAGAGAGGTGATGTCAGACACCAGACAGGTGGTGTCAGCCACCAGAGAGGTGGTATCAGTTATCAGACAAGTGGTGTCAGACACGAGACAGGTGGTATAAGACACCAAACAGGTGATGTCAGACACCAGACAGGTGGTGTTAGACACCAGACAGGTGGTGTTAGACACCAGACAAGTGATGTCAGACACCAGACAGGTGGTGGTCTGAATATAATTATAATCAGGTGGGAGCGCTTAACCCGTAGATGTGGTGGTCTGAAGGTTTACGCTTACACACACGTATATACACACACACCAAAACTTTCTTCAAAGTCTAGAGTTATTTTCAACGCGGGCGCTTCGCCTTGATTTTTAGCTATATCATGTTTCTAGAGCCCTGGGTCAAGGTTTCTTTCCTGCAACGCCCTGCCCCACCCTGCCCCTGACAAGGCCACCACTCCAGGGAAGGAAGGCAGGGAGGGGTATCTAAATCCTCCCGTTTGGCGTGAGTCCAAACAACGATAAGACACCTGCGTGGTTAACACACAGTTGTACTGCCCAGTGATGAATACAAAGGTGCTCTGCCCACTCCAGTGATGAATACAAATGTGTTTTGCCCACTCCAGTGAATACAAATGTATTTTGCCCACTCCAGTGATGAATACAAAGGTGTTCTGCCCACTCCAGTGAATACAAATGTATTCTGCCCACTCCAGTGATTAATATAAATATGTTCTGTCTACTCCAGATGTATTGCCACACCAATTGTTTACCTGTAGTCGCTTGCGGAGGTCATCGCCCCCGCGACCCGGTCCCAGACCAGGCCTCTTCGTTGCACCCCGTGCACCATAGCCCGGCATGGGCCAGCAGGTCTGCTGGTCCATGCTAGGAAGGTCCAACTCACACCAATTAATGTATTTGTCTAACCTTTTTTAAAGCTACGCAGGGTTTTAGCTTCAGTGACGGTACTCGGGAGTTTGTTCCACTCATCCACAACTCTATTACCAAACCAGTGCTTTCCTATATTCTTTCTAAACCTAAATTTTTCCACCTTGAACCCATTGCTGCGAATCCTGTCTTGGTTAGATATTTTTAGCACGTTATTTATATTTTTTTTTATTAACATATCGGCCGTTTCCCACCAAGGCAGGGTGGCCCGAAAAAGAAAAACTTTCATCATTCACTACATCACTGTCTTGCCAGAGGGGTGCTTTACACTACAGTTATAAAACTGCAACATTAACACTCCTCCTTCAGAGTGCAGGCACTGTACTTCCCATCTCCAGGACTCAAGTCCGGCCTGCCGGTTTCCCTGAATCCCTTCATAAATGTTACTTTGCTTCCACTCCAACAGCACGTCAAGTATTAAAAACCATTTGTCTCCATTCACTCCTATCAAATACGCTCATGCATGACCCACGAAATCGTAATGACACGATTGCAAACAAACCATACCACGGGTGGGGTTCGAACCCGCGGTCATGCATACTTGCTGGATATCCAAGCCCCTCGCACACAAAACCTCCTTTACCCTCTCCCTCCAACCTTTCCTAGGCCGACCCCTACCCCGCCTTCCCTCCACTACATATTTATACACTCTCGAAGTCATTCTACTTTGTTCCATCCTCTCTACATGTCCAAACCACCTCAACAACCCCTCCTCAGCCCTCTGGATAATAGTCTTGGTAATCCCGCACTTCCTCCTAATTTCCACACTATTCCCTTTTTTTATTCTCATTATTTATTCTTGTCTTTCATTTATACACCTCATTCATATCCCTCCTAATTCTATGCATTTGAAGAGAGTGCAGATCATAGGAAAGATTTCTCCGTGTGTTTTCCAGTGCATTTATGTCCATTTGTATTACGGTAACCATAAATAGAGTTGAAGAATTACCTGAGGACTCCTGTTATTTATACTTCTTGATATGAAGCCAAGAATTCTATTCGCTTTATAGCGAACACTTACGCACTCTTGTCTTGGTTTTAGATTATTGTTAACCAAAATTTCTAAATCTTTTTTGCAATCAGATTCATTGAAATCTACATTATTAAGTTTATAAGTGTCATGGTTATTCTCTTTTTGTCTACATTAAACTGCATCTGCCACTTCTCCGACCACTGCAGTACTGTATTGTCATCAGGATTAATCTGATGGTCTGTTTTAGTGTCATCAGCAACGTGTTTATGTCGCTATTTATTCTCTCATCTATGTCATTTATGTATATTGTGAACAACCAAGGGCCCAACACTGGCCCCTGTGAAACACCACTTGTGACGCGTCCTCACTCTGTTTTCTTCCTATTTATGCAAACTCTCTGTTGCCTATCTGTCAACGACACCTTGATCAAGGAAAAATTTCTCTTACTAATCCGTGTACCTCAACTTTCCGAAACAATCTCCGATGTGAATCTCTATTAAAAGTCTTACTGAAGTCCATATACACAATATCATATTCAATACCATGATCTACATTCAGGGGTTTGTTGGTAATTCCCCATATGCACTCCGGAAAGACGGTGAAGAACCGTAATTACCGTTCACTTATTGAATTCTCTCTCGGTGTACTCACTGCACCGTCTGCCAAGTCTTGTGCTCTTGTAAGGAGTGATTTCAGTGTGTATATTTGATACCACTCCCTCCAGAACCTTCCAGGCATAGATTATAATGCATCTTGTATACGTTCTAAGAAATACAGTTCAAAGGACTTTAAGTGCTGCCAGTAACTTAATTGTTTGTCTGAGGTTATATGAGTACTGAAGGTTCTCTGTACATTCTCCAGCTGCAAATGTGCCTGCTATGAAAGAGGCCATTAGTATACAGTAATATTCCAGGAGAGAGATTAGTGACCTGAAGACCATCATTGGCTTGGTCATTCTAATTGTGAAGGTTCTCATTATCCAAAATATAATTTTCCTCATGGTTCCATTATCTACATTATGCTGCTGCCTGACACTGAGATCCACTAACATTATTACTCCCACCTTTCCAGTTATTCTTTTTGCACGAATTTTGTGCGTAATCACCCCTAGGCCTCATTAATCAAAGTGATCATAATGTCACTGTATACAACATCTGCATTATGCTTGTCTTCCAGTATATCCAAGACCACGTTTTAATGGTCCAGTAATCGCAGGAAGTAGGAGCGACCTGTTCTGAGCCCATCTTGCCCTGAATAGTGTAGATGCTGTAGTTGGCAATCTTAAAAACTCTTTCCAAAATCTTAATATGGGATATGAAGGCTATAGTTTTTTTGCAATAGTTTTCCTGTGACCTTTGTGGAGTGGGGCCATATCAGTAATTTTTAATGGCTGTGGGATGATTCCAGTGTCATGACTTCTTCTCCACAGAATATTTAAGGCAAAAGATAGTGGTTTCTTACACTTCTTGATAAATATGTAACTTTGTGAGTCTGGGTCTTGGACAGAGTGTTTAGTCATGCATCTGACGCTTTTTCGAAGTCAATTGGGGTAAGGGTTATGTCAGAAATATTGGAGAAGTTTGTGGTGTTTTTGCGTCTCCTTCGTGAAGAACACGTATGAGTCGTTAATCCTAAGGCTGATTAGTGGTTCACTGAATATTGAGTCAAATTAAGACTTAAGTATTTCACTAATCTTTTGGTTGTTGTTAGTGTTTGTTCCATCTCCTTTCATTAAAAGCCCGATATTAGTTGTTGTTTTCTCCCTGGATTTTGTAAATGAGAAAAAATATTTTGGATTTCTTTCACTTTTATTTATTGCTTCCTTCCGTCTCTCTTGGATTCTGTAGATTATGTTTAGTTTTAGCTCAAAATTCCTTGTTTCCCTAATCAGTGCTGTTTTTCGTTGTTCAGTCTGCTGCCTTTGAGAATTTTTGTGATCCGTCTTCTCTATCTATAGAGGACACGTCTCTCCCCTTCCAGCTTACTCCTCTTCTTCCTTCTTTGTAACGTTACGTGTCTGGAGAGTACCATATAGTGCAATTGAGTTCATCTACTCAGAGTACTGTGTAAAGTTTACACTAAGCATATTTTCTTCCCAGAACATTTCGGTGAGATCACGATTTATTTCGTCTTATTTAATGTTCTTGTTGCTAAAATCTGATTTGTTGAACATACTCTCCGGAATAAATGTATCTTGCTGATTAGGACCAACGAGTATGCTGGTTTTAATCTGTTCTGAACTTTTATTAGGCTGTTATTTGATTACTGTCTTTGACACAATTATGTTCCGTACCAGGTCTTCATTGTTAGTGAATACAATGTCCAGAGTATTTTTCCATTAATATTTTCAAGACTCTACTCGATTTGTAATAGATTATCTAAACTGTTGGAAATTTGCATCTGGTGGCTTGTATACAAGTGAAATAACGAGATTCTGTTGTTTACATATTTTGCCATAAGAACTTCAGCTATATCGTTTGTGGTATTACGTAGCTCAACGTATTGAACGAGTCTTTGACATAAAGACAAAACCTTCTCTCCCTCATTGTCCCTTTTTTTTCTATTGCACCTAAGTAAACTGAACCCAGAAATCTATATTTCACCATCAAGATAGTCTTGTACCTGGACCTCCGAATAAGCTGCAAACATTGTTTTGACGCATTAATGAATAAAAAGGTGGGCTACCGAAACCAGTGATGAATACCCACGTGTACTGTTCACTCCATAATGAGGGTGCCAGGCTAGGCGTAAGAAGAGACTGAGGGTGGGTATAGATCAAGGGTTGGTGAGGGCCGAGGGTGGACTCAGGCTGCGGTCTTGGTGACTTGTATGCCTACCATGTAGTGATCTGTGGGGACACCGGAACCTGTTTACTCGTAACCATTTGTGATTACTTATTTTTGTTACCTCTTTTTTTTTGGTTATCTATTTGTGATTAATCTTTTGCGGTTACCTATTTAGGGTGGCAGTCTTTTCGGGATTATCTATTCGTGATTTTTTTTTTTTATTTGGAGCTAAATATTTCGGGTTTCCTAATTAGGGTAACATCTTTGGGGGTTCCTAATTGTGGTATATTCTTATGGGTTTTCAATTTGGGGTTTCCTATTTCTTATGCCTTCTGGTTACCAATTTTCGATTACTTATTTGAAACCACATATTTAAGGTAACCTTTTTGAAGGGTTTCTTATTTACAATTTCCTATTTGTTACAATTTTGTGGTTACCTATTTGTGTCTACCAAAACATCGTCTTTGAGTGAGAGACATGAGAGGAAATGAACGATACACCCAAGGTAAATCAGTTCGAAAACACTATATCAACATTCACAGTCAGGCTGTATACAGAGAAGTGTACCTCTGTCAGTGTATACATGCTTTTATTCCTATTTTTGGGATTAAAGCAGTCTTAACTGGTGATAAACTGGTTTCATATAACTTAATGGCCATATTGTAGTATATAGGCACTAACCCCTATTAACCTGTCAACCAGAACCCCTATTAACCAGTCAACCAGCTACCAGCGGGTATCAGAAATAATGTCAGAAAAGTGTAGAAGGCTTCAAGAGGAAATTGGATCACTGCCTCCATCAAATGCCGGATTAACCAGAACCCTGATGGCTATGTAGGCCAATGGGCCGCCAACCACAACCTGATTGAATGGTCAGTCGACAGAAACGCTTGGCACCTGGCCTCCACTTCCCCTTCCCCTATTATCTCTCTCTCTCTCTCTCTCTCTCTCTCTCTCTCTCTCTCTCTCTCTCTCTCTCTCTCTCTCTCTCGCTCCCTCCATTCAGCCGCATCTGCAAGCCTCACTAACACTCTCCCTCTCACTCTCAGGTGAGCCCCAACGCGGCAGGGTGTGGTGGTGGTGGGGATGGTGGTGGTGGTGGTGGGGATGGTGGTTGTGGTGGTGGTGGAGGTGGTGGAGACAATGGGCTACTTGTAATGACATCCTCACTCACCAATAGAGGTCTCAGAGTCTGAACAGCTGGATATATTGCCTTGAATTAGACTCTCACTCTCTCTCTCTCTCTCTCTCTCTCTCTCTCTCTCTCTCTCTCTCTCTCTCTCTCTCTCTCTCTCTCTCTCTCAGTAACACACATATATGAGGTCATTATAAGACCAACTATGTCGCCATAATTCCACATAAAGCACATAACAGCAACGACATACACAAGGTTAGCGAACCTGAATAAAGAATCCGTCAGAACCTTATACACGACACAGGTAGAACCTGAACACACAGATGAGCCCTTGGGATGTCAGGAAGTATTTGTTTAGTCTCAGGCGGGTTGAAAACTGGAATGACTTGGATGATGTCTGATCTCTTGGATAAGGACCAAGAGATCAGACATCAGTGACGCCGATCACAGTTATCTACGAGGAAGGGCCAGGAGATACGTCTCGACCCCTGCAAGCACAAATCGGTGAGTATAAATAGGGGCGTACTATTGACCTGTATACTTGATGCTTCACTACTGGCCTGTATACCTGGTGCTTCACTACTGGCCTGTATATCTGGTGCTTAACTAATGGCCTGTATACCTGGTGCTTAACTACTGGCCTGTATACCTGGTGCTTCACTACTGGCCTGTATTCCTGGTGCTTCACTATTGACCTGTATACCTGGTGCTTCACTACAGACCTGTATACCTGGTGCTTCACTACTGGCCTGTATACCTGGTGCTTAACTACTGGCCTGTATACCTTGTGCTTCACTACTGGCCTGTATACCTGGTGCTTGACTACTGGCCTGTATACCTGGTGCTTCATTACGGGCCTGTATACCTGGTGCTTCACTACTGGCCTGTATACCTGGTGTTTCACTACTGGCCTGTATTCCTAGTGCTTCACTACTGACCTGTATACCTGGTGCTTCACTACAGACCTGTATACCTGGTGCTTCACTACTGGCCTGTATACCTGGTGCTTCACTACAGACCTGTATACCTGGTGCTTCACTATAGACCTGTATAACTGATGCTTCACTACTGCCTTGTATACCTGATGCTTCACTACTGACCTGTATACCTGATGCTTCACTACTGACCTGTATATCTGGTGCTTCATTACTGACCTGTATACCTGATGCTTCACTACTGACCTGTATACCTGATGTTTCACTACTGACCTGTATACCTGATGCTTCACTACTGACCTGTATACCTGATGCTTCATTACTGACCTGTATACCTGATGCTTCACTACTGGCCTGTATACCTGGTGCTTCACTACTGAGCTGTATAACTGGTGCTTCACTACTGACCTGTATACCTGGTGCTTCACTGACCTGTATACATGGTTTTTCACTGACTTGTATACCTGGTGCTTCACTATTGACCTGTATACTTGGTGCTTCACTACTGATCTGGTGCTTCATTACTGGCCTGGTGCTTCATTACTGACATGTATACCTCGTGCTTCACTACTGACCTGTATACCTGGAGCTTCATTACTGACCTGTATACCTGGTGCTTCACTACTGACCTGTATACCTGGTGCTTCACTACTGACCTGTATACCTGGTGCTTCACTACTGACCTGGTGCTTTATTACTGACCTGGTACTTCAATACTGACCTGGTGTTTTATTACTGACCTGGTGCTTCATTACTGCCCTGTATACCTGGTGCTTCACTACTGGCCTGTAAACCTGGTGCTTCACTACTCGCCTGTGTACCTGGTGCTTCATCACTAGCCTGTATTCCTGGTGCTTCATTACTGACCTGCATACCTGGTGCTTCACTACTGATCTGTATACCTGGTGCTTCACTACTGACCTGTATACCTGGTGCTTCCTTACTGACCTGTATACCTGGTGCTTCACTACTGGTCTGTGTACATGGTGCTTCACTACTGTCCTGTATACCTGGTGCTTCACTACTGATCTGTATATCTGGTGCTTCACTACTGACCTGTATACCTGGTGCTTCCCTACTGGCCTGTGTACATGGTGCTTCACTACTGACCTGTATACCTGGTGCTTCACTACCGACCTATATACCTGGTGCTTCACTACTGACCTGTATACCTGGTGCTTCACTACTGACCTGTGTACCGGTGCTTCACTACTGGCCTATATACCTGGTGCTTTACTTCTGACCTGTATACCGGTGCTTCATTACTGGCCTATGTACCTGGTGCTTCACTTTTGATCTGTATACCGTGCTTCATTACTGACCTGTATACCTGGTGCTTCCCTACTGACCTGTATACCTGGTGCTTCACTACTGACCTGTATTCCGGTGCTTCACTACTGGCCTATATACCTGGTGCTTCACTACTGACCTATATACCTGGTGCTTCACTACTAACTTGTATACCTGGTGCTTCACTGCTGACCTGTATATCTGGTGCTTCACTACTGACCTGGACAGCTGGTGCTTCACTACTGACCTGTATACCTGGTGCTTCACAACTGATCTATATATCTGGTGCTTCACTACTGATCTTTACAGCTGGTGCTTCACTTCTGACCTGTACAGCTGGTGCTTCACTACAGACCTGTATACCTGGTGCTTCACTACTGACCTGTATACCTGGTGCTTCACTACTGACCTGTGTACCTGGTGCTTCACTACTGACCTGTATATCTGGTGCTTCACTACTAATCTGTACAACTGGTGCTTCACTACTGGCCTGTATATCTGGTGCTTCACTACTAATCTGTACAACTGGTGCTTCACTACTGGCCTGTATACCTGGTGCTTCACTACTGACCTGTATATCTGGTGCTTCACTACTGACCTGTATACGTGGTGCTTCACTACTGACCTGTATACCTGGTGCTTCACTACTGACCTGTATATCTGGTGTTTCACTACTAATCTGTACAACTGGTGCTTCACTACTGGCCTGTATACCTGGAGCTTCACTACTGACCTGTATATCTTGTGCTTCACTACTGACCTGTATACCTGGTGCTTCACTACTGACCTGTATACCTGGTGCTTCACTACTGACCTGTATACCTGGTGCTTCACTACTGACCTGTATAACTTAGAGCAATAACATGAACCATAACTAATGGAACACTTTGAACATAATAGAACACTTTGAACATAATAATTTGCTCACATAGAAGTAACGCCTCATTGCCAGTGGGAATCATGTCTCACAAACCCAACAGAGTCTTAATACAGGTCGACTTACGTTGGTAGACAAGAGAATGATGGATGGGTTGACTTCTTATTGGCGAATAAGACATATTTGCAATGCTCTTCTATCCTTATTTTGGAAACGTTTCGCCAGCGTTTTCACACTAAATATTACTCATGTGTTTTACAGGTGTCTTGTTCGCATACTTCTCGGTTTTTCTATACCATTAGCATCATAATAAATTCCTTAGAACGGTGGATTCTTCTACAGCTCCAGCGCCTGCCTTACTTACTGGCACGACCTGCTTACACTAGTGGATTTGCCCATCTGTAACACCGCCGTCGATTGCTTCGCCTCACTTGTCTTTAGTGAGGCATTTTTCATTTGTTGATGGACTGCATACATCATCTCTAGACTGAGGGGCTGTTGACCACCAACTTTCTCTTCTCATCTTCTGTTATTCTTTGAATTTATAAAGTCACTGGTTGGCGATAAGTTCCCACAGTAAAGTTACCTAAGTATGTCTTATTCTTATACTCCAGTTATATGCAGACTACCTGGCCGAGGCGTACACTCCTGCATAGCTGTGCTCCACTACTCTTCAAGTGGGCTCCTTGATACTAGTAAATCTGGCTTTTGATTCAGTGAATTAAAGCTACCTTCTCCTGTTTTGGATTACAAGTGATTATATCCCATTTCCCAGGAGCTCTTTGACATATACATGTTGACTATATCCCTACGAATATAATAATAATAACGATTTAGTACAGTGCAAAAATTATGAGTCAGTAAGCGAAATAGAGACCTGGGAAGCAGGTTATTGCATTATTAATTTAGAAATACTGTGTGTTTGTTTTTGTAAGCGCATATAACATGCTGCGACCTTGACCTGGACGGCTGTTATTGAATTACTCGACCAGGGGCTACCTAATAGGTTTTTTCTTACCTCCTCCCTGTTACTGAAGATTGAAACTGCAGATACCATTTGAAAGTGACGCTGTGATTGTAGATTCCGTTGAAATTGACTGGGCAATTATAGATTTCTCTCAAAGCGAAACTTCAGGTATTAGCGATATGAAAACCATGGCTTAAATTATGTTATCATGCCTGGCTTTAATGATGCACTTAACACAGCTTAAATTATGTTATCATGCCTGGATGTAATGTGCATACAGCAATGTTACATGCTCTTAAGTTGCATAAAACAGCAATGTTATCACTGGAATTTGCATAACAAGAAATTATCATGCCTTAGTTACTACACAGAAATATTACATCCGCTGTAATGTACATAAAATTGTTATCATGCTCTTGTGCATAACACAGCTTAAATTATGTTATCATGCCTGGCTGTAAAGTTGCACTTAACACAGCTTAAATTATGTTATCATGCCTGGCTGTAATGTTGCACTTAACACAGCTTAAGTCCTGGATTTTAAGAAGGAAGAATGTGAAGTCAAAGCCTCGTGGCTTCAACACAGATAAATCACACGTAATGAGAAAAAAGGTAATAAAGGTCATAAAATAACTCGGGAAGACAGATGGGAAATTAAAATTAATAATATAATCTGCGTATTCTCTCTTCATTGCCAGTGTAGACTGTTTCCTTCCCTGACCTTCAATTATCTCTGTCTAGTGCAGTTACCTTGTTTAAAATTTGTTTTTCCCTGTGATTCCCGTTTAATTCAAAATTAATTTGAAAAATACAAATTTCAATCAAATTTGTTGTTCGTTCTTGTGTTATTTTGTTATTAATGAATATGAAAATATAACAACATAAGAGCATAAACACACATTGTCACCGTTTTGTATTCTGTTCTTATACTCTCTCTTCATTCCCCTCCTCTCTCTCCTTTTCTTCTTCCTCTCTCCCATTCCCTCTCCCTCACTAGGCCGCGACTCTGTTCCCGAGCATGGTCAAGCGTAGGTTAACAAGCCATGCCGAGTGCCAAGTTACTATTCAAGACAGAGGCTTCTGCACGAGCCAGGTCAGTGACGTGAGGCACTACCATGAGGCAACTCACTGCTGAGGCAGCACCTTGTTGTATAGAGCACCGGAATTGCTGAAACATTTTGAAGCCTATTTGATTGACGTAATTTGATCTATGGATCTCAGCCCATTTTTAAAGAAGGTCAATCTTGCGTTACAAATTAATTGATGTCTTCCAAAAAAGATATTTGAAGTGGTTGGTCATGGGGTAGGTTGTACGTAGTACGTACTCCTACTCACTTAGTACGTAGGTGTGTGAGTTACGTCACAGGGTATTAAAAGAGAAATTTTCTCCTGATGGAGGAAGTAGAGAATTTGCATAAACACACTGAAATCGTAGTAAGAACTACAGTATGTACAAGTGATCTTCCCCAGGAATCCATGCTGATACCCTCGTTGTTTACAATTTAAATGAGGGAATAAATAGGGAAATTAGTAAGCTAATGACACAAACAAAAGCCCGACAAATATATGCAGAGGTCACCAGGGAGCTTCCGGATGTTAGTGTTAGTGTTGTGGATAGAGAAGTGGCAAATACATTTCAGTGTGGACAAATGTATGGTCTTAATATCGAGTAAGAGAAACATCTAGGGCACTTAGTATAAACTAGATAATATAAATAATCAAACCGAATGTGACAAAGACTTAGGAATTCAGATTAGTAGAAATTTAAAGCCAAGACAACAGTGCACAAGTGACATCAATAAAGCCAATAAATGAAGACTGAGACACTTGTGTGACATTTGGGAATCTTTACTGAGGAAACGTTTCGCCAGCCGGTGGCTTCATCAGTCCATTACAGAGAAGAACGGTGGAAGATGAGGAGTTTGAGGTAATCAGTCAGTTTTCTAAATCATTTACATCATATCAGTCAGACACAGCAACATCTTGGGATCTTGATACAGGGAATTTTTCAACACTTGTCTAACCTACAGACATGACCTACTTACACTTGTGGATTTTTCCACTGATGACTCCACCTCCTGCTGCTTCAACTCACCTGACTGCAGTATACAAGCCACTTCTCAGCGCATATGTTGTACTTTTCTCAAGACTGATGGGATGAACACATCGACTCTAAGCTAGGAGACTGATTACCTTCAATTCCTCTTCATCCTCAGCCGTTCTTCTCTCTATTGGACTGAAGAAACCACTCGCTGGCGAAACGTTTCCAAATTAAATATTCCCAAACGTTGTACAAAGTGTCTCATTTTTCAGCTTGTCGGTCCATTTACAACATAAATTCTAGTATCGATATTCTAGCTATGCATCAAGAAGCATAGTAAAAATTCGAAGATTATACCAGCGTTTTGCACATGGGTGCGCGGTTAAAACACCAGCGGGAAAAAACGCCACACGCAAAAATCGCTCAGGTAAAATTTGCACAGGTAAAAATGACAGAAGTGACAAAACAAATAAGCAACATGTTTTTTTTTTGGCGGGGGGCCATTTCGTTATTTACAAAACTGATGGATGTAGAATAGGTTAGGTAAGATTATGTTAGGTTATGTTAGGGTAGGTTAGATTAAGTTAGGGTAGGTTAGGTTAGGTTAGGTTAGGTTAGATTATGTTAGGTTAAGTTAGGGTAGGTTAGATTATGTTAGGTTATGTTAGATTATGTTAGGTTAAGTTAGGGTATGTTAGATTATGTTAGGTTATGTTAGATTATGTTAGGTTAAGTTAGGGTAGGTTAGATTATGTTAAGTTATGTTAGATTATGTTAGGTTAAGTTAGGGTAGGTTAGATTATGTTAGGTTATGTTAGATTATGTTAGGTTAAGTTAGGGTAGGTTAGATTATGTTAGGTTATGTTAGATTAGGTTAGGTTAGGTTAGATTAGATTATGTTGATTAGGTTAGATTATGTTAGGTTAAGTTAGGGTAGGTTAGATTATGTTAGGTTAGGTTAGATTATGTTAGGTTAAGTTAGGGTAGGTTAGATTATGTTAGGTTAAGTTAGGGTAGGTTAGATTATGTTAGGTTAGGTTAGATTATGTTAGCTTAAGTTAGGGTAGGTTAGATTATCTGGTCTCCATATAAGTCAAAGAATACAAATGCACTGGAACGTCTATGGAGAATAATGATAGAGTTAATTCCCGGTAACAGAACTGTTTCTTGCCAAAATAGCTTTCAAAACAACTGAAATAATTTAAACAAGCCATCAGTAAAACCAGTATTTTGAGTAGGATTGGAAATAGGTTAGACCAGTACCTGAGTAGTAATAGGTGACTGTGAGTGTGATCTGCCTAGCACTGGCCAGCAGGCACAGAGTATTTCTCCACTAATTTTTATTTTCCTTTATACAGCATGAGCGTAATTCCCCCTTTATTAATAAAACACATGTGCAACAGTTGAGTACTTTTATTGTTGAAACGTTTCGCCTACACGGTAGGCTTCATCAGTCATTTACAGAGGCAGCAGGTGATCAGTCCATCACCCTTGGAGAAAAAGCATTTCTCAGTCATTAATTTGTCGGTACTTTATACCATTTTCAACATCTTCATTAATAATTTTAACCTGTAGAAGACAGAACCAGGAAGAGCATCGACACTTGCCCAAACATCGACACTTGCCCAAACATCGACACTTGCCCAAACATCGACACTTGCCCAAACATCGACACTTGCCCAAACATCGACACTTGCCCAAACATCGACACTTGGCCAAACGATACCCACCGAGACGATCCTGTGAAGGAGTGAAAATCAACGGTATACAATGATGAGTGAAAATCAATGGTGTATACAATGATTAGCGTCGAAACACAGGAGAGAGTATGTTGTTCTTCTCAAGGTTTGGTTAGGAACGACAGGTGCCAGTAGAGGTGAGACCAGTGTAGACACACCAGCGTATAATTTGTTGGGCAGCTGAAGTGTATCAGATGATGAAGAGTACCTTTGCATTGTATGATGAAAAGTACCTTTGCATTGTATGATGAAGAGTACCTTTGCATTGTATGATGAAGAGTACCTTTGCATTGTATGATGAAGAGTACCTTTGCATTGTATGATGAAGAGTACCTTTGCATTGTATGATGAAGAGTACCTTTGCATTGTATGATGAAGAGTACCTTTGCATTGTATGATGAAGAGTACCTTTGCATTGTATGATGAAGAGTACCTTTGCATTGTATGATGAAGAGTACCTTTGCATTGTATGATGAAGAGTACCTTTGCATTGTATGATGAAGAGTACCTTTGCATTGTATGATGAAGAGTACCTTTGCATTGTATGATGAAGAGTACCTTTGCATTGTATGATGAAGAGTACCTTTGCACTGTATAATGAAGAGTACCTTTGCACTGTATGATGAAGAGTACCTTTGCATTGTATGATGAAGAGTACCTTTGCACTGTATGATGAAGAGTGTTGAAGAATTCTTTGCATCAAGATCCCATGTCTGACACATCTGTCAGACACTGCAACATCATGGGATCTTGATACAAGGAATTCTTCAACACTTGTCCAACCTTTGGACGAAGACCTACTTACACTAGTGGATGGTTCCACTGTGACCCCGCCTCCTCCTGCTTCCACTCACCTGACTACAGTATATAAGTCACTTCTCCGGTCATATGCTGTAATTTCTACAAGATTGATGGACTGAACACATTGACTCCAGGCTGAGGGACTGATTACCTCAAACTCATCCTCTCCTTACACCTTTCTGCTTTGTATTGGACTGATGAAGCCACTGTGTGGCGAAACGTTTCTTCAGTAAAGATTCCCATATGTTGCATAAGTGTCTCAATTCTTCAAGTTGTCGGTTTTCAAAATCATTTATCATACCTTTGCACTGTATGAGGTGGCGATTTTTTGGTAGCTGTGGAATGTTGTCCAGTGGTGGGTTTATCTAGTGTCAGTGTCCACTAAAGAATGAGCTTTTTAATTAACTCATAAATAGCTGATTGCTCACTAATATGTTTAACCCCGGCGAATAATCTAGTGCAGAAATGCCTTGCGGTTATTTCCTCAGTTGCTAACTGCCCAGTAATGAGTTGTCCGTAAATATACACGTAACGAATTATTAGTGAATTATCTAGTCGGGAATTGTCGGGTATCGTAATTATCTGAGCGAGTTGAAGATTGAGATACATATGTAGATGAATGGTTCAGAGAACCGACAAGTTATAAATTAGACACATATGCAACACTTGGGTATCTTTATTGAGGAAACGTTTCGCCACACAGTGGCTTCATCAGTCCAATACAAAGTAGAGAGGTGTAAGGAGAGGAGGAGTTTGAGGTTATCAGTCCCTCGGCCTGGAGTCGATGTGTTCAGTCCATCAATCTTGTTAGAAGTGTAGCACAAGGCCGTAGAGGTGGCTTATATGCTGTAATCAGGTGAGATGAAGCAGGAGGAGGCGGGGTCATAGTGGTACCATCCACTATTCTAAGTAGGTCTTCGTCCAAAGGTTGGACAAGTGTAGAAGAATTCGTTTGTATCAAGATCCCAAGCTGTTGCTGTGTCAGACAGGATGTAGATGAATGGTTCAGAGACCCGACAAGTTATAAATTAGACACATATGCAACACTTGGGTATCTTTATTGAGGAAACGTTTCGCCACACAGTGGCTTCATCAGTCCAATACAAAGTAGAAAGGTGTAAGGAGAGGAGGAGTTTGAGGTTATCAGTCCCTCGGTTGATGTGTTCAGTCCACACAGTAAGCGAAACGTTATAACTGTGTACATGGTTGTGGTGGTTGATGCCCAGCTGGGTTGTGTCTCCCAAGCCTTCCTGGAGAAACTCGCTTCCCTCAACCCAGAACCTGATCAGATTATAAGCTTAATGTTTGAAAGTAGCCAGAACGAATGCTGTGTGCAGCTTAATGAGACTTGAACTTTGTCAAAGAGGGTAAAGCTTAGAAGTCTGTCAGAATGAGTACGTTGATATAAGTGAAAGTTTTATGTAAGCTCTAATATCAGGAGAAATACTGAACAATAGTAAATCACGTCAGAAGAGAAAACTTTATGTAATATAATCTGATGTAGATTTAAAAATCATAATGTCGGAAGTTTAAATTTTTTATTGTAGCGATTACTAGAGTACATGTTTTTACCAGAGTACATTTCTTTACAAGAGCACATGTCTCTAAGAAGTGAGTAACAATATCTACAATTACTGGGAAGTATTGGTTTTGAAATAGAGTAGTGAATGTATGGAACAGACTGCCTAGTAGGGTTATTGTAGCTAAAGGTTTGGCTAACTTCAAATTTAGGTTAGATAATACAATAGTGTGATAACTGTATTAACATCAGTTGATACAGTTATCAAAGCTTATTCCTTGTGTAGCATTGAAAATGGGTGGGGATAAATATTTTTGTTAATGGGTTTGAGAGGGACCTGCCTGGTATGGGCCAGTAGGCCTGTTACAGTGTTCCTTATTTCTTATGTACATGAATAGTATACAATACCGACAAGAGGAAATTATACACATGGGCAAAATATGTATGGCGAAACGTCCAACTAGGTATTTAAAACCTAACTTTGCGGTTATTTGCTCCTGGTTTTAGTCTCTATTCTCTTTCTCATTTGCCCGATTCACTCAGGGTGACTACCAGGTTCAGTTGTGCTGGTTCGCTCCCCAGTGGCATTCTTGGAGTTTGTCGACATGAAATTAAGACACATGTGCAACATCTGGGTATCTTTATTGTAGACGTTTTGCCATCCAGTGGCTTTATCAATACAAATTGTAGAACATAATTTGAAGACAGTAGAATTATGTCCTTGAATTTGTATTGATAAAGCCACTGGAGGGCGAAACGTCTACAATAAAGATACCCAGATGTTGCACATGTGTCTTTATTTCATCTTGTCGGTATTGTCTACCATTCTTGTACAGTTTGTCGACATGTTGAGTCATAACATTCCCTTTAAAGTCTCTATCAGTCTTGCTTATTGCTTTGTGGTAACTTGTGTGAATCTCAGTTTTCCAGGTCTGTTTCCTCGTAACGTTACGTCGCTTGTACTTGTTCTGTGTCCTGCCGTCGCTAGTATGTGCAATGTTGATCGCATTTTCCCTTCAATTTCGGAGTCTGATGTGCAGTAGCGGATGCAACATCACTTCTACAATTACCTTTCGTTTAAACCTTGGTAATAGATACAGACAAATTGGTTTAGAGAGACACGTAAGCAAATACTAGGACATATTTATTAGTAAACGTTTCGGTCCTGGGACCTTGATCACTTCTGACATACAGAGGTTAAAAGGCAGTATATATAGGCGGAGGGTGTAGTGTGAGCGACGCTGGTGACCTGAAGAATGCCATGTTGGGATGAGGACGGGTAGACGATGGAATTATGTGACTCCTGTGTTGTTAGGTAGGTGGTGCTTTGCCTGGTTGAGTATCATGTATGTTAATGTTTTGGAAATGTTGTAGCTTCCAGTATTATGTTCTATGGTGTCGGTGACGGCGATTACCGAGGCTTCCAGACCGTCGAGGTCTGAGCTCTTGTTCAGTGACAACGAGCTGGGCCTCATCCCAATTCATCAAATGCCCCGTGGAGTCCCTGTGAAGGACACAGGCGTACAGGAGTCACATGATTACATTGTCTACCTGTCCTCATCCCTATATGGCATTCTTCAGGTCACCATGTGTCACACCTCACTCTCCGAATATATATACTGTCTTTTTAACCTCTGTATGTTAGAAGTGATCAAGGTCCCAGGACCGAAACGTTTTCTAATAAATATGTCAGAGTGTTTGCTTACGTGTTTTTCTAAAACAATTACCTTTGTCTCATTGCAGTCACTTCAAAATTACATCAAATTTACCTGATCTCTTCAGAATTACTCATCCACTTCTACTGCCTCCGCTGCTTTATTCCGGTTTTGACTAAATAAGCTTATACACATTATAATCGGCACGTTGAGTTATTTGTGTATTGTTACAGTCATTGTATTGTGTCTTATTATTCTTCAAAGAAGTCTGTTATGCAAGCGGAACCTTCCTGCAATAACGAAACCTAAGTGTTGCAAGCTTTGCTGTCATTTATTCTGGTACGCAGTCATTAAAATCTCAGAAAACATATTTAATATCTTTTTAAATACTTCACTGATTCCTTGTCATTAGTGTGACATTACCACCTATCTGCCTGCCTGCTTGTGTCTGCCCCCTGTATGCCCGTCTGTCTGCCTGCCTGCTTGTGTCTGCCCCCTGTATGCCCGTTGTCTGCCTGCCTGCTTGTGTCTGCCCCTGCCCGTCTGTCTGCCTGCCTGCTTGTGTCTGCCCCCTGTATGCCCGTCTGTCTGCCTGCCTGCTTGTGTCTGCCCCCTGTATGCCCGTCTGTCTGCCTGCCTGCTTGTTTCTGCCCCATGTATGCCCGTCTGTCTGCCTGCCTGCTTGTTTCTGCCCCATGTATGCCCGTCTGTCTGCCTGCCCCTTTGTGTCTGCCCCTGTATGCCCGTCTGTCTGCCTGCCTGCTTGTTTCTGCCCCATGTATGCCCGTCTGTCTGCCTGCCTGCTTGTTTCTGCCCCATGTATGCCCGTCTCTCTGCCTGCCTGCTTGTGTCTGCCCCCTGTATGCCCGTCTGTCTGCCTGCCTGCTTGTGTCTGCCCCCTGTATGCCCGTCTGTCTGCCTGCCTGCTTGTGTCTGCCCCCTGTATGCCCGTCTGTCTGCCTGCCTGCTTGTGTCTGCCCCCTGTATGCCCGTCTCTCTGCCTGCCTGCTTGTGTCTGCCCCTGTATGCCCGTCTGTCTGCCTGCCTGTTTGTGTCTGCCCCCTGTATGCCCGTCTGTCTGCCTGCCTGCTTGTGTCTGCCCCCTGTATGCCCGTCTGTCTGCCTGCCTGCTTGTGTCTGCCCCCTGTATGCCCGTCTGTCTGCCTGCCTGCTTGTGTCTGCCCCCTGTATGCCCGTCTGGCTGCCTGCTCCATAGCTTACTTACCTGCCTCATTATTTATTATCTTGTACTCACCTAGTTGTGGTTACAGGGGTCGAGTCATAGCTCCTGGCCCTCGTCTGTCTAGCTGCATATTAGTCTGACCCGCTACCTGGAGTCTACCTGGAGGGTATTCCGGGGATCAACGCACCCGCGGCCCGGTCTACGACCAAGCCTTCCGGTGAATCAGGGCCTGATCAACCAGGCTGTTACTGAAGGCCACACGTAGTCCAACGTACGAACCACAGCCCGGCTGATCCGGCACCGACTTTAAGTATCAGTCCAGCTCCCTCTTGAAGACAACCAGGGGTCTATTGGTAATTCCCCTTATGGCTGGTGGGAAGCTGTTGAACAGTCTTGGGCCCCGGACACTTATTGTGTTTTCTCTTAGTGTACCAATGGCGCCCCTACTTTTCATTGGGGGTATTTTGCACTGCCTGCCCAGTCTTTTACTTTCGTATGGAGTATTTCTGTGTGCAGATTCAGGACCCTTCCTACTAGGATTTTCCAAGTGTAGATTATGATATATCTCTCTCGCCTGCTCTCCAGCGAATACAAGTCAAGTGCTTCCAAGCGTTCCAAGTAGTTGATGTGTTTGATGGAACTTATATGTGCAGTAAAGGTTCTCTGTACACTCTCTAGATCTGCAATTTCACCTGCTTTGAACGGAGATGTTAATGTACAGCAGTATTGAAGCCTAGAGAGAACAAGTGATTTAAAAAGAATCATCACTGGCTTGGCATCTCTTGTTTTGAACGTTCTCATTATCCATCCTATCATTTTTTCGCAGTTGTGATCGTGGCACTGTTGTGATCCTTGAAAGTGAGATCCTTAGACATTACCACTCCCAGGTCCCTCACATTATTTTCCCGCTCTATTGTATGATCATAGTTTGTAGTATACTCGGTTCTAGTTATTATCTCCTCCAGTTTTCCATAACGGAGTAGTTGAAATTTTTCTTCATTGAACATCATATTGTTCTCCGTTGCCCATTGGAAAACTTGGTTTATATCTTCTGGAGGTTAATCGTGTCCTCAATAGATGGCAGTCTCATGCAGATCCTAGTATCGTCTGCAAAGAATGTCGCTGTCGTGTACTTTCTTCCGTGGGCACAGAAAGTGCATCATTAGGTCATTTGAGAGACATTCGAGTTCCTCAGTATTTGACCATTCCCCAGGATGCGACCCACAACGGTCGACTAACGCCCAGGTATCTTTTCACTGAAGGTTAACAGGGACAGTGGGTGTAAGGAGACTCGCCCATATGTCTCGACCTGTCTTATTGCCTCTGTCTTCCTACCAGCCTGCCTTGTGTCTGCCTTCCTGCCTTGTGTCTGCCTTCCTAGTTTGTCTGCCTTCCTGCCTCCCCATACATAAACATGAGGTGGGTAATGCGATGGTGTGTGACGGGGATGTGAGCATTAGCAAGGAGAGAGAGTACCGTGTATGTCAAGCATGGGTGTGGTGGGTGGCCGTGGGTGCGGTCATGGTAAGAGGTGTGGGCACTGTCAGGTGAGTGGGGGTCCCTTGTTGGGACTAGGGGAGTCCCTAGCTTGTGGTCAGGACTTGTGAAGGTTCCTGCTGGGAAGGACTCCCACCACGTCATGTCACCATTCAATAAAACTCCCTTTTTTTGTTGATTTTCAAAACAGGTTTTCTCTTAGCTTTGTTTACCATTAAGCTTTTATTGTCTTGTTGCTGTTGTACCTTTATTACTATTGATGTTGCCGTTGTACCTTATTATTAACGTTGTTGTTGTACATTTATTGTTGCTGTTGTTGTTGTACCTTTATTGTTGATGTTGTTTTTGTACCTTATTATTACTGCTGTTGTTGTGCCTTTATTGTTGCTGTTGTTGTACCTTTACTGTTGCTGTTGTTGTTGTACCTTTATTGTTGCTGTTGTTGTTGTTGTACCTATTATTACTGTTGTTGTTGTACCTTTATTGTTGTTGTTGTTGTACCTTTCTCATTGTTGTTGTTGGTATTGTACCTTTCTTATTAATCTCAGTCAACAAGAGCATTCCACCCTTCCATGGCAGAGGTAAGTGCTCAAGAAGAAATTTCCTGCTTAACCATTTATAATAGTATACCACAAATGATATACATTGATGGATCTAAGCAGGAGTCCTCTGGCAGGGCTGCATCTGCTCTTGTTGTCACCTCCCTGTACCTCTGGCAGGCGATCTGCAGTCATTGCTCTTTTCTTGCCTCTCACCATCTCCTGTACTCCTCTGAGGCAGGGCTTGTCATCTGCTCCTTGTTTTCTTGTCACCTCCCCCTGTCTACCCGCAGGTCTGTCCTGTGCAGGGCTGCATCTGCTCTTGTTGCCACCTCCCTGTACCTCTGGCAGGGCTGCATCTGCTCTTGTTGCCACCTCCCTATATAAGAACGATGGGTACTGTGTTGCGGTTGGTATAAGGATTGAAAACTGGGCGTCTACCCTGCGAACTGAATTGTTTATCATCTTAGTAGCACTAAAATTTAACTTATGAGACTGAGGTTGACTCTTAATTATTCTATGTCATCACTGAACAACTTGCTAGGTGGAGACAGTAGGTAGTGAGACTGAAAAAAATCAGAGAAAATGGGATTAACGTTCAATTGTTTTGGTTCCCCATACATAATGAATTACTCCTTCGCGATAAAGTTGATAAGTTAACCAAAGAAAGTTCCCTAGAGGAAAATATAGAATATAACCTGGGAATATCTGTGTATAACATTAGGGATAATACCAGGACGCAAGTAAATAATAAAGACGAATGTGATAGGAGTGGAGTCAGAAGCCTGAGTATAACTCACTATGATATGAACGTAGATAAGCATATTAACAGAGCAACTTGCAATACGAACAGACTGATGTTGCGGTAGCCAGAATAAGGCTTGATTACAAGTGTTCCTGGCAGTTTGGCAGACACTCAGATGACGATCAAACTAAGTGCTAAGTATGCGGTCAGCCTCATGGTCACTTTCTTGTACACTATGTGCTTAATTGTCCACTTATTGACCAATATAGAGATAGACACTATAATAACCTATATATGTCAAGGTATCTTATTACAACAAATAAGATACCTAACATATTAAGCCAATATCCTAAATTTGCTTGCATCAGGAAACTAAATTGTAGATATACATGTAGATGTATTTTTGTTAACTCTTCTGGGGCCTAGTTCCTAGGCTTTTGTGTATACATGTTCTCCTGCTCTACCCTCCACAGGATGGGGTACATAATGAACTAGACGAATAGGATGCTATATAGGGCAAAAAACCACAATGAACTAGCTCACAGGATGTATGGACATAATGAATAGCCACAGGTGATATGGTACATAATGAACTAGCCACAGGATGGATATAGAGGGATGACCATAATGAACTACCACAGGATGGATATGGCATAATGAACTACACAGGATGGATATGGGGTACATAATGAACTAGCGACAGGATGTATATAGGGTACATAATGAACTCAGCCAACAGGATGGTAAGATATATGGGAGCATAAGGCATAATGAACTAGCCACAGGATGATGACATAATGAATAGCACAGATGGATATCATAATGAACTAGCCACAGGATGGATATGGGGTACATAATGAACTAGCCACAGGATGGATATGGGGTACATAATGAACTAGCCACAGGATGGATATGGGGTACATAATGAACTAGCCACAGGATGGATATGGGGTACATAATGAACTAGCCACAGGATGGATATGGGGTACATAATGAACTAGCCACAGGATGGATATGGGGTACATAATGAACTAGCCACAGGATGGATATGGGGTACATAATGAACTAGCCACAGGATGGATATGGAGTACATAATGAACTAGCCACAGGATGGATATGGGGTACATAATGAACTAGCCACTTTGACGGCGGAATCTAATCTAAATTTTTCTTGTGTTTGGGTTGATAGTGTTGTCTGTGTGTTGAACTTAGCAACTTCAGTACAACACAGTTTTGGGGGAAACTTAGCAACTTTCCTAAGAAAAAAAAATGTAAAAACGTTAAAATGTAAGAAAAAAAATTGTTTTTGATTTACGTATCATTGTGTGTGTGTGTGTGTGTGTTAGTTACAATTTTGTCCTAGGCACATGTCGATTAGACACTAGGCCTGTTGTATGTATGTGTGTGTGTAACGAAACACTTCGAAATGTTTCGGCCCCGCCGGGAATTGAACCCGGGCCCTCCGTGCGTGAAGCAAGAGCGCTAGCCACCATGCCATCGGGATGCGTGTGTGTATGTGTGTGTGTGTGTGAAGAGAGAGAGAGGTCAGTGTTGTGGTCTGTGAAAGACTCACTTGACTGACAAGTTGCAGAAGGTCGAGGCTAGATGCTTCTTGTGCCTCGTCTGGAAGAGATCACGTAGAGTCTTAAGAAGAGTGAAGCAGTCCTTCGTTATTCAGTGGCAAGGTCAACATGTAGTCAGCAGCTGTGATTATAACTGCCAGAATCTGTGGTAGCCAGGGTTGTGGTAGCCAGGGTTGTGGTAGCAAGAACTGTGGTAGCTAGGGCTAAGGTTACCCCTGACATAGCCTCACCAGGGAGAATCATCAGATTCATCGCCGCTGCGCTGACAGACATGTTCATGTGTTTACTCCCCCTGTCACTACTCTTGGCCGCTACAAGTGCCTACGGTGCTACCTGTGTTCTGACACAGGTGCCTACTACACCAAATGTTCTGACACAGGTTCCTACTACGCCAAATGTTCTGCCACAGGTGCCTAATACCCCGCCTGTGTGCTTCGACATGTGCTCAGGGGCTACTTGTGTGTCGCCACAAATGCCTACGACACCACCTATGCCCTGAAACAGGTGCCTACCAGCTCCCCCTCTTTCCACATAAACCTAGTGCAATGTTATTAGCCAATCCTGTCACATACACTGGACGTTTTTCGTTCTGTAAGTCTTTTATGATTCCCGTTGTTTAAGTGAGTCAATAATGTGACTCCCGTTGCATAAGGTTTTAGCAGCAGTGACTCAAGTTGCATAAGTCGTGTGTCAACAGCATTTCTATTGTGTAAGGCTCAAATCAATCGTGTTACTTCTATTGTGTTAGACTTGTGTAAACGGAGTGACTCCCATTGTGTAAGATTTGTGCCTAGAGTGTGACTCCTGTTTTGCAAGGTTAGTGCTAACAGTATGACACATGTGTAATGAATGTGTCAACCTTGTGAGTCCCGTTGTGCAACAAGTCAACAATGTGACTCCTGTTATGTAAGTTTGTATCAAGTGATTGCTTCTCATTCCCCAAAAATATATAACTCTTACAGATCATGAACTATGATATGTACGCAAGACTCTTACAGATCATGAACTATAATATGTACGCAAGACTAAGGCTTTTCCACAGTTCCTAACTTAGCAATACGGAAGAATGATTATCGTACCTCACGTCAATTGTTTATTTGGTCTCCTGACCAGTCTAATTAGAATCTTAGGAGGTGTTGCGAACCCTGAACTAATCTGTTTATTTAAACATTTTGGTATCTTTAATTCTGTGTACTATATTTCATTATAATAATTGTATATTGGAGATATTTCCGTTATTAACTAAAATGAAAATATCTTACTTTATACTATTATTTGATTTAGCTGTGTCTTAGGATGGATGCAACATTTATATTTTGTTTGAGAGTTGTGGTTGGCTCTCCAAAAGGGAAAATGTTTGGCTAACTATTAGCTCACTGGTTTACCTGCTGGTGTCTGCGGTGCCACTGTCAGTCAACGTCATCACACCCAATGTTTGGGCTGTGGGGGTTGACCTCACTGAGTTACTCGCTGACCTCTCATGGGAGACATCAAGTTCTCTCTCCGGTGGTTGATTTCCTTTCTTAGTTGATTTCCTTTATTAAATCTGTCCCTTTCGAGCTCTCCATACTCTGGTGTATTAATGGTTGAGCTAATTGAATAAGTCTTGGTAACCATTGTAGGTCACCTTGTGGTGGAGATAATTGGTGAAGACAAAGTCCTAACTTATAAGGTTGATTTATCAATATTAATATGCTGGTTGAAATGGATCTTTATAGTTAATGAAGTTATATACATAATGTACGTACCAAGAGAAGTGTAAGAGTTAAACTCCTTATTTATGTCAAATATCGTATCTTTATTTTTAGTTATTTGTTTTGCAATCCCGAATTATTACAATCTCTTGTTACGACACCGTAAATAAGCCAACTGTTAAACGAGAATAACTTACCTTAACTCTCTACCATCCTCAAGAGAAGTTTTAAGAGGACGAGTTTTGTAACAGGAGGGAAAGAGGAAGAGAGGAAGAAATGTTTCCCTTGTGTCGGTGTCCCTCTCCATCTCCACCTTAAGTCAACAAGATGAAGACTTTTCCCCGATCAGATAGTGTCTGTCCGGGAAAACTGGCCTTTTTCCATTGTGTGCTGAACCTGCCAGCAGACTGACCGTGAACCCGACTTTCTCGCTACAAAATATGGGAGTTTCCTTCAGCCAGTACCACCTCTGATGACTCTCAGCCAGTGTGACCTTATTGTCCACAAGCTGGCTTCTTGCGCTGCTCTCATGCGTGGTGACCTCCAGTGAGAGTAGAGCTCCTATAACATTCACTATTAGACTATATCCCTTGGTCTCTCGTGGTCATCCATCCATCAAACCAATGTCTTCTTCCCTCAAACCCGTTTTCCTCTGAGGCCTAGTGCTGTCCCTTTCTGTCTCCACCTCTCAACAAATGTCCCTCATACCGTCTACCTACCGTCATCTTCATGGGATGCCACGTAGCTCACTGCTGAGAGCATTTGACTAGCGACTGAAAGGAACTGAGTTCTGTTCCATGGAAGGAAGCAATATTTGGGCAGGTTTCCTTATACTAGTGCTGCCCTGTCCAACTTGCAGCAAAAATAGGCACCTATGTGTTAGCCCACTGTTGTGGGTCGCATCCAGGATAAAATGTCATATAAAACTCTAATCCTGCTGGACAATGAAATTAAACGTATCAAAACTCCAGTACCTGCTGCAGTGTGATATCCTGTGGAATTAAACATTCCAGTGTCGTGTAAGATATTCCAGTACCTGCTGCAATGTGATATCCTCTGGAATTAAACACTCCAGTGCTATGTAAGATATTCCAGTACCTGCTGCAATGCGATATGCTGTGGAACTAAATACTCCAGTGCTATGTAAGATATTCCAGTACCTGCTGTATGTGATATCCTGTGGAATTAAACACTCCAGTGCTGTGTAAGATATTCCAGTACCTGCTGGAAGTCCTTAAGCGTTTAGTAAAAGGTATGTGCATACCTAATGATTTTTAAAATAATCCGAATTTCCCACTCCTTCGTGATCGTACCAATCTGTCCCTCAAGCATATCCAACCTCCTACCTAACAGCAAGACAACCCCCTCCCTCAACCTCTCACATATTCCAGTGCGCCTCACCTCACCTCTATCCAGTCTTGCCTCTCATTTTAACCTTTACCAGACAGCACCCCATTTCCTATCACGATCATAGACAACTCTACAACCTTTGTTCCATTCCTACCATGCTCCTAGACAACATCAATCTTTATTCCATCCTTAGCTCACAACAATTACACAAAGATCAACCAACCAGTGACAATGTTGCAGAGTCTCCATAAGGGGACAAGATTTGTGTTGCACGATGCTGAATTAAGCCTGTAATATTTTGAAGTGTTGACATATTGGCACGAATGCTAGCTTGATTAAAGTGTACACACGCTCTCTCTCTCTCTCTCTCTCTCTCTCTCTCTCTCTCTCTCTCTCTCTCTCTCTCTCTCTCTCTCTCTCTCTCTCTCTCTCTCACACACACACACACACAGGCTGGACACCTGGTCCAGCAACTGGCTCCTTGAATTTAACCCCGCCAAATGCAAAGTCATGAAGATCGGGGAAGGGCAAAGAAGACCGCAGACAAAGTATAGGCTAGGTGGCCAAAGACTGCAAACCTCACTCACGGAGAAAGATCTTGGGGTGAGTATAACACCAAACACATCTCCGGAAGCATACATCAACTGGATTACTGCTGCAGCATACGGACGACTGACAAACCTGAGAATAGCGTTCCGATACCTTAGTAAGGTATCGTTCAGGACACTGTACACCGTGTACGTCAGGCCCATACTAGAGTATGCAGTACTAGTTTGGAACCCATACCTGGTCAAGCACATCAAGAAGTTAGAGAAAGTGCAAATGTTTGCAACAAGGCTAGTTCCAGAGCTAAGGGGAATGTCCTTCGAAGAAAGGTTAAGGGAAATCGGCCTGACAACACTGGAGGACAGGAGGGTTAGGGGAGACATGATTACGACATTCAAAATACTGCGTGGAATAGACAAGGTAGATAGAGACAGGATGTTCCAGAGAAACAAGGGGTCACAATTGGAAGCTGAAGACTCAGATGAGTCAAAGGGATGTTAGGAAGTATTTCTTCAGCCATAGAGTAGTCAGGAAGTGGAATAGTCTAGCAAGTGATGTAGTGGAGGCAGGAACCATACATAGCTTTAAGACGAAGTATGATAAAGCTCATGGAGCAGGGAGAGAGGGGACCCAGTAGCGATCAGTGAAGAGGCGGGGCCAGGAGCTGAGTCTCGACCCCTGCAACCACAATTATGTGAGTACAATTAACTAAGTACACACACACACACACACACACACACACACAAACACAACACAACAAACACAACTCAACTCAACTCAACTCAACTCAACTCAGCTCAACTTAACTCAACTCAACTCAACTCAACTCAACTCAACTCAACTCAACTCAACTCAACTCAACTCAACTCAACTCAACTCAACTCAACTCAACTCAACTCAACTCAACTCAACTCACACACACGCACACGCACGCACACGCACGCGAGTGGGAAAATCGGTGCTGTCAAAGGAAAATCTGCTAGAGGAGCCAGTGAGAAGGAAGATTGAGTGAGAGACTTACCAGGGAGGATCGAGTCCTGTGTGTCACTGTTTGCTGACGATGTAAAACTAATTAGACGAAAAAGAATAGGGCAAGACAGTGATAAACTCGAGAGAGAGACTGAAGAAGTGGTCAAATAAGTAGCCTCTCGAGTTCAACCCAAGAAATAGAGCAGACCGGAAACAGAATACGGCATGCACTGAGAGAAGCTGCAAACATCAGAGAGTTAAAATAACCTGGGATGACTATATCACTTAATAGCATTCAGTAACTTGTATAAAGAATCATTCAGAACATTTTAAACAGGATTACGCATCGTCACCATGACGTTCAGACCAGGTTAAGTACGTGAAGAAACTGGAACAAGTCCAGAGATTTGCAACCAGGTTAGTACTAGAACTGAGAGGAATACATTATGAGGAGAGATTTCAGGAACTGTCCCAAGGGCAGGGAAGGACAGGGAAGCCATGATTAGTGCGTACAAAATATAAATAAGAATTGATGGGGTTGATATGGACAGTCCTCAGCAGGTCTGGCCATATCAAGGTAACGCAGGTGGGAGTTGTAGACAGCTGATCCATGGGGATGTAAGGAAGTACTTAATCTCAGTATGACTGAAAAGTGGAATGACTTGGATAAGGCAAACTCAATACACAAATTGAAAAGTAGACATCATAAGACCCAAGATGTCAGAATCAGTGACGCTAAACATGGTGGTCTGGGAGGCACACACACACACACATACACACATACTCGCATCACATTCAAAACTGAAGACATTAAAATATACAAAGAGGAAGTAGAGAAGGTACTACTGGATGTTAACAAAAAATAAAACAATATGACCAGACGAGAGACAACACTACGGGTGATAAAAGAATATGCACAAGAACTAAGTTATTCACCTTTTTTTTTTTTTTTAGGGGAGGAGGTGGGAGAGGGAGAAAGGATGTTGTCACTCGATGGTAAACTGGCGAACTATGAAATGACCCAAATTATGTCACTCTTCAGTAAATATAACAGTTGTTGCACAAATGAACACCGAAAAAGGAAAAAAAAAACTGGATAAATTACTTGGATAGTAAAATCCTGCAACCGACCAGTTCAGTACTAGGTTAGCAAATTCCTCTGTGAAGAACAAGGCACAGTACTGTCACTGGAACAATACAGAGAGGAACTTACGACGACGTTTCGGTCGGACTTGGACCATTTACAAAGTCACACTCCTATGTGCGGTTCATTTGACCCAACAAGCTACTTCAACGGCGCAAATTGGAAGATTGAATTCATATAAATATTATTGTTATTCTTGAAGGACTAATGTGGCACGGAAAGAGTATGTTACAATTTATTCGATGTATGTCACACCATACAGGCTGCCTCCCAACCAGCGAACCGGGTGCTAAGGGTTTAACGATCAATAGGGTACCCATCGTTAAATCAGTACCTTGGTTCATTGACCAATCACAGGCAAGCTCGCCAAAGCTGAAGCAACGTAGTTCACTTGTGGTCAGCACTGGCAGACTTGCCTACCTGCTGGTTGAGTACGGTGCACTCTCTCTCTCTGGCTTCTGCTTTGCCATCTGTCACCGTCATGTACACTTATTGTTATTGTACATTATAGTCTACTGCTGAATTAGTTTGCTCCAGTTCCCATTACGACCAGGTCTCACAGACCATTCATTACCTGTGTTCGTAATAACTAACATAAAAGCTACAAGACAAAAGAGGAATAAGAGATAGATTAACACACTGGATGAGAGACTTTGAAAGGAATACTCACACAATTCTGGTGAAGAAATATCACTAACGGAGTATCGTAAGATGAGTGCTTGACCCGGTGATGACTCTTATTCATGTAAATGACTTGACAGAAGGATACATATGAATGTTGGAAAGCAAACCAAAGAGCCTGTGCAAAATACGTTAAAAATTACTAAATCTCCATAAGATGAAGATGTGTAAGCACATGAAATCATTCGGGTTTTATTTCCTATTTTCACTGTGGTATTTTTTTTTTTTATATTTGCAATCAAGCGCTTTATTGTGATTTCTTCCATGACTTGGTAAGTTGATCAAAGGAAGTGATAAATGGACGATGCAATTTGATGCTGATGAACTCAAAGTGGTACCAGGACACAACCCTAATATAGGTTACGAAAAAATATTCAGAAGGTCAGAGAGAGAGAGAGAGAGAGAGAGAGAGAGAGAGGGAGGGAGAGGGGGGGATGTTGCAGTCATCAATGACAAAGTTTGTCGCAGATGAGCATATGAATACCATCATTGAAAATCTCTTACGATGCGCTGACTATAAAACTAACCTTCAGATATGCATAGGCAAATGCTAATAAAACTGTCACAACCTCTATTAGGCCAAATATAAACAATGCTGCTATGGTATAATATATCTCTAACAAAACAATAGACACTACAAACAAAGTTGATATAACATTGTTAGCTGACAGAAGGAGACACGGAGACACGACATACCATAAATAAATTAATACGGAAAAATAAACAAAGTCATAGCACAACCAACTTGAAGAACAAGAAGATACAGTTGTAAACAAAAGCAGCTAATTTATTGTAGACCTATCCTGTGGATGGTAGTGCAAGAACATATAAATTCACAAAGCACCTTAGAACTAGGCCCCAGAGGGGGTTAACAGGACTATATCTGGATATATCTATTGCACATCAATTTACTGTAGGATATTTGCTTACAATATCATGGTAAACAAAAGGATGGAGTAAGCGCTATAATTACTAAAATGTCAAAAGAATTTTGTTATATAATTCAACACTGTTGACAGAACACCACGATCATAGCTGTGCTGTTACTGCTACAAACACGTAATCTCTCAAGCAGTGAAAACAACACCGTGGCCCAGATACAGGTCCAGTGCTGGACCGTGACGTAAACTCAGGCTTAGTGCTGGACCGTGGCGCAGACTGGCTTAGAGCTGGACCGTGGCGTAGATACAGACTCAGTGCTGGACCGTGGCGTAGATACAGGCTCAGTGCTGGACCGTGGCGTAGATACAGGCTCAGTGCTGGACCGTGGCGTAGATACAGGCTCAGTGCTGGACCGTGGCGTAGATACAGGCTCAGTGCTGGACCGTGGCGTAGATACAGGCTCAGTGCTGGACCGTCGCGCAGATACAGGCTCAGTGTTGGACCGTGGCGCAGATCACTCATTGGACGTGGCGTGACAGGTCGTGCTGGACCGTGACGTAGATACAGGCTCAGTGCTGGACCGTGGCGTAGATACAGGCTCAGTGCTGGACCGTGGCGTAGATACAGGCTCAGTGCTGGACCGTGGCGTAGATACAGGCTCAGTGCTGGACCGTGGCGTAGAATCAGGCTTAGTGCTGGAACGTATACCTTACCTAGGCTTAGTGTTGAACAGTGGTACTGGCTCCGGTCCAGTGCTGGACCGGAGATAGTTTCTCCCTGCCGTGGCTCTTTCCTCACCATGAGTTTGTCTTCAAAATATCAAGACAAAGTCCATTTTAACAGTGAACATTTTGACAGTGACCCAGTTCGTGTGTTCCCTGTCTGCTGACAGTGACCCAGTGTGTGTTCCCTGTCTGCTGACAGTCATCCAGTGTGTGTTCTTTGTCTGCTGACAGTGACCCAGTGTATGTTCCCTGTCTTCTGACAGTGACCCCAGTGTGTGTTCCCTGGCTGCTGACAGTGACCCAGTGTATGTTCCCTGTCTTCTGACAGTGACCCAGTGTGTGTTCCTGGCTGCTGACAGTGACCCCAGTGTATGTTCCCTGTCTTCTGACAGTGACCCCAGTGTATGTTCCCTGTCTTCTGACAGTGACCCCAGTGTGTGTTCCCCGGCTGCTGACAGTGACCCCAGTGTATGTTCCCTGTCTCCTGACAGTGACCCCAGTGTATGTTCCCTGTCTTCTGACAGTGACCCCAGTGTGTGTTCCCTGGCTGCTGACAGTGACCCCAGTGTATGTTCCCTGTCTTCTGACAGTGACCCCAGTGTATGTTCCCTGTCTTCTGACAGTGACCCCAGTGTGTGTCCTAGCTGCTGACAGTGACCCCAGTGTATGTTCCCTGTCTTCTGACAGTGACCCCAGTGTATGTTCCTGTCTTCTGACAGTGACCCCTGTGTGTGTTCCCTGGCTGCTGACAGTGACCCCAGTGTATGTTCCCTGTCTTCTGACAGTGACCCCAGTGTATGTTCCCTGTCTTCTGACAGTGACCCCAGTGTGTGTTCCCCGGCTGCTGACAGTGACCCCAGTGTGTGTTCCCTGTCTGCTGACAGGTGACCCACAGTTTCACACACACACACACACACACACATCCCAACGTTCACAACATCACCAGTGGTGGTCTGGTCCACACATATCACCAGTGATTGGTCTGGTGCACACATATCACCAGTAATTGGTCTGGTGCACACACATCACCAGTGATTGGTCTGGTGCACACATATCACCAGTGATTGGTCTGGTGCACACATCACCAGTGATTGGTCTGATGCACACATATCACCAGTGATTGGTCTGGTGCACACACATCACCAGTGATTGGTCTGGTGCACACATATCACCAGTGATTGGTCTGGTGCACACACATCACCAGTGATTGGTTTGGTGCACACACATCACCAGTGATTAGTCTGGTGCACACATCACAAGTGATTGGTCTGGTGCACACACATCACCAGTGATTGGTCTGGTGCACACACATCACCAGTGATTGGTCTTGAGCACACACATCAACAGTGATTGGTCTGGTGCACACACATCACCAGTGATTGGTCTGGTGCACACACATCACCAGTGATTAGTCTGGTGCACCCACATCAATAGTGATTGGTCTGGTGCACACACATCACCAGTGATTGGTCTGGTGCACACACATCACCAGTGATTGGTCTGGTGCACACACATCACCAGTGATTGGTCTGGTGCACACATATCACCAGTGATTGGTTTGGTGCACACACATCACCAGTGATTGGTCTGGTGCACACATCACAAGTGATTGGTCTGGTGCACACACATCACCAGTGATTGGTCTGGTGCACACACATCACCAGTGATTGGTCTTGTGCACACACATCAACAGTGATTGGTCTGGTGCACACACATCACCAGTGATTGGTCTGGTGCACACATATCACCAGTGATTGGTCTGGTACACACACATCACCAGTGATTGGTCTGGTGCACACACATCACCAGTGATTGGTCTGGTGCACATATATCACCAGTGATTGGTCTGGTGCACACACATCACCAGTGATTGGTCTGGTGCACACATATCACCAGTGATTGGTCTGGTGCACACACATCACCAGTGATTGGTCTGGTGCACACACATCACCAGTGATTAGTCTGGTGCACACACATCACCAGTGATTAGTCTGGTGCACGCATATCACCAGTGATTGGTCTGGTGCACACACATCACCAGAGATTGGTCTGGTGCACACACATCACCAGTGATGGGTCTGGTGCACACACATCACCAGTGAATGGTCTTGTGCACATACATCACCAGTGATTGGTCTGGTGCACACACATCACCAGTGATGGGTCTGGTGCACACACATCACCAGTGATTGGTCTGGTGCACACACATCACCAGTGATGGGTCTGGTGCACACACATTACTCGCTGACTCTTGGTGTTTCGGTCAGAATTTACCTAAATATATCGCATAGTAGGAGTGGCTGACCTGCCTTGTGCGTGTGTGTGGGGTGAGAGGCTGGCACTGACCTGCCTTGTGTGTGTGTGTGTGGTGAGAGGCTGCCTCTGACATGCCTTGTGCGTGTGTGTGGGGTGAGAGGCTGCCTCTGACCTGCCTTGTGCGTGTGTGTGGGGTGAGAGGCTGCCTCTGACATGCCTTGTGTGTGTGTGTGGGGTGAGAGGCTGCCCTGACCTGCCTTGTGGTGTGTGGGGTGAGAGGCTGCCTCTGACCTGCCTGTGTGTTGTGTGGGGTGAGAGGCTGCCCTGACCTGCCTTGTACGTGTGTGGTGGGTGAGAGGCTGCCTCTGACCTGCCTTGTGCGTGTGTGGGTGAGAGGCTGCCTCTGACCTGCCTTGTGCGTGGTGTGGGTGAGAGGCTGCCTTGACATGCCTTGTGTGTGTGTGTGTGGGTGAGAGGCTGCCTCTGACCTGCCTGTGTGTGTGTGTGGGTGAGAGGCTGCCTCTGACCTGCCTTGTGTGTGTGTGTGGGTGAGAGGCTGCCTCTGACCTGCCTTGTGTGTGTGTGTGGTGAGAGGCTGCCTCTGACCTGCCTTGTGCGTGTGTGTGGGGTGAGAGGCTGCCTCTGACATGCCTTGTGTGTGTGTGTGGTGAGAGGCTGCCTCTGACCTGCCTTGTGTGTGTGTGGTGAGAGGCTGCCTCGACCTGCCTGTGTGTGTGTGTGTGTGTGAGAGGCTGCCTCTGACCTGCCTTGTGTATGTGTGTGTGTGAGCGGCTGCCGCTGACCTGCCTTGTGTGTGGGGGATGAGAGGCTGCCTCTGACCTGCCTTGTGGTGTGTGTGGGTGAGGCTGCCTCTGACCTGCCTTGTGTGTGTGTGGGGGAGAGCTGTCTCTGACCTGCCTTGTCGTGTGTGGGGTAGAGGCTGCCTCTGACATGCCTTGTGTGTGTGTGTGGGGTGAGAGGCTGCCTCTGACCTGCCTTGTGTGTGTGTGTGTGGTGAGAGGCTGCCTCTGACCTGCCTTGTGTGTGTGTGTGGGGTGAGAGGCTGCCTCTGACATACCTTGTGTGTGTGTGTGGGGTGAGAGGCTGCCTCTGACCTGCCTTGTGTGTGTGTGTGGGGTGAGAGGCTGCCTCTGACCTGCCTTGTGTGTGTGTGTGGCGTGAGAGGCTGCCTCTGACATGCCTTGTGTGTGTGTGTGTGTGGTGAGCGGCTGCCTCTGACCTGCCTTGTGTGTGTGTGTGGGGTGAGAGGCTGCCCCTGACCTGCCTTGTGCGTGTGTGTGGGGTGAGAGGCTGCCTCTGACCTGCCTTGTGTGTGTGTGTGGGGTGAGAGGCTGCCTCTGACATGCCTTGTGCGTGTGTGTGGGGTGGAGGCTGCCTCTGATCTGCCTTGTGTGTGTGTGGGGTGAGAGGCTGCCGCTGACATGCCTTGTGTGTGGGTGGGGTGAGAGGCTGCCTCTGACCTGCCTTGTGTGTGTGTGTGTGTGGGGTGAGGCTGCCTGACCTACCTTGTGTGTGTGTGTGGGGTGAGAGGCTGCCTCTGACCTGCTTGTGTGTGTGTGTGTGGTGAGAGGCTGCCCTGACCTGCCTTGTGTGTGTGTGGGGGGGGTGAGAGGCTGCCTCTGACCTGCCTTGTGTGTGTGTGTGGGTGAGAGGCTGCCTCTGACCTGACTTGTGTGTGTGTGTGGGGTGAGAGGCTGCCTCTAACATGCCTTGTGTGTGTGTGTGTTTGGTGAGAGGCTGCCTCTGACATGCCTTGTGTGTGTGTGTGTGGGGTGAGATGCTGCCTCTGACCTGCCTTGTGTGTGTGTGTGTGTGTGTGTGGGAAGCTGCCTCTGACCTGCCTTGTGTGTGTGGGGGGGAGAGAGGCTGCCTCTGACCTGCCTTGCGTGTGTGTGGGGGGAGAGAGGCTGCCACTTACCTGCTTTGCGTGTGTGTGTGGGAAGCTGCCTCTGACCTGCCTTGCGTGTGGGGGGGAGAGAGGCTGCCTCTGACCTGCCTTGCGTGTGTGTGGGGGGAGAGAGGCTGCCTCTGACCTGCTTTGCGTGTGTGTGTGGGAAGCTGCCTCTGACCTGCCTTACATATTTGTATGGGAGGCTGCCTCTGACCTGCCTTACGTGTGTGTGTGGGAGGCTGCCTCTGACCTGCCTTGCGTGTGTGGGGGGAGAGGCTGCCACTTACCTGCTTTGCGTGTGTGTGTGGGAAGCTGCCTCTGACCTGCCTTGCGTGTGTGGGGGGAGAGAGGCTGCCTCTGACCTGCCTTGCGTGTGTGGGGGGAGAGAGGCTGCCTCTGACCTGCTTTGCGTGTGTGTGTGGGAAGCTGCCTCTGAACTGCCTTACATGTTTGTATGGGAGGCTGCCTCTGACCTGCCTTGCATGTGTGTGCGGGAGTCTGCCTCTGACCTGCCTTGCGTGTGTGTGTGGGAGGCTGCCTCTGACCTGCCTTGCGTGTGTGTGTGGGAGGCTGCCTCTGACCTGCCTTGCGTGTGTGTGTGGGAGGCTGCCTCTGACCTGCCTTGCGTGTGTGTGCGGGAGGCTGCCTCTGACCTGCCTTGCGTGTGTGTGTGGGAGGCTGCCTCTGACCTGCCTTACGTGTGTGTGTGGGAGGCTGCCTCTGACCTGCCTTACGTGTGTGTGTGGGAGGCTGCCTCTGACCTGCCTTACGTGTGTGTGTGGGAGGTTGCCTCTGACCTGCCTTGCGTGTGTGTGTGGGAGGCTGCCTCTGACCTGCCTTACGTGTGTGTGTGGGAGGTTGCCTCTGACCTGCCTTGCGTGTGTGTGTGGGAGGCTGGCTCTGACCTGCCTTGCGTGTGTGTGTGGGAGGCTGCCTACAACCTCTGTTTACATCATCCTCAGTTTCCCTTTCTCAGTCCTGCCCGATTATGTTCCATTATTATGTTCTATAATAATAATACATTCTTCCACATTATGTTCTATAATTATGTTCTATAATAACTTTATCCATGAAAGCAAAGAGGGGAATGTATGAGAGTATGTTATACCAACACTCTAGTATGGGTGTGAGACATGGGTTGTGAATGTTGCAACAAGGAGAAGGCTGGAGGCAGTGGAGATGTCATGTCTGAGGGCAATGTGTGGTGTGAATATAATGCAGAGAATCCGTAGTTTGGAGATTTGGAGGAGGTGCGGGATTACCAAAATTATTATCCAGAGAGCTGAGGAGGGGTTGTTGAGATGGTTTGGACATGTAGAGAGGATGGAACAAAATTGAATGACTTCGAGAGTGTATAAATCTGTAGTGGAGGTAAGGCGGGGTAGGGGTCGGCCTAGAAAAGGTTGGAGGGAAGGGGTAAAGGTGGTTTTGTGTGCGAGGTGCAAGGGGCTTGGACTTCCAGAAAGCGTGCGTGAGCGTATTTGATAGGAGTGAATGGAGACAAATGGTTTTTAGGACTTGACGTGCTGTTGGAGTGTAAGCAAGGTAACATTTATGAAGGGTTTCAGGGAAACCGGCAGGCCGGACTTGAGTCCTGGAGATGGGAAGTACAGTGTCTGCACTCTGAAGGAGGGGTGTTAGTGTTGAAGTTTTGTAGCTGTAGTGTAAAGCACGCCTCTGGCAAGACAGTGATGGAGTGAATGATGATGAAAGTTTTTCTTTGTCGGGCCACCCTGCCTTGGTGGCCACCCTGCCTTGGTGGGAAACGACCGATGTGTTAATAAAAAAAATAATACATTCTTCCACATTATGTTCTATAATTAAGTTCAATAATAATAATACATTCTTCCACATAATACACGGTTTTAGCAAAATTTATTATTTAAAGGTAAATTATCTTGACGTAACCTTGAAAATCCACAACAGTCGCCTAGCACCAAGGAACCTAATCACTGCTAGGTGGAGAAGGGGAGTATATGGGTTATATCATAGACAGCCTCTCCCAACCCAGGTATAATGATCGAACCCAAGGATTCATGTTGTGAGCCGATGGCGCTACCGGTGGAGGGGTTATAGACCCCCTTACCCTCGTGAATGGGTCACAGACCCTGTACCCTCATGGAGGGGTCATAGATCCTCGTACCCTCGTGGAGGGGTCACATACCCCCGTACCCTCGTGGAGGGCTCACAGACCCCCGTACCCTCGTGGAGGGGGTCACAGACTCCCGTACCCTCGTGGAGGGGTCACAGACCCCCCCGTACCCTCGTGGAGGGGGTCACAGACCCCGTGTTCTTGAAGCTCTTACGTCTCCAGTTTTTCTGTGGAGCGCGAGTTGTGTAAGAACTGCAAAGGAAAACATGGAAGGCGCGTTGGGGTTACTACCAGCTGGGTACGAGGTGTGGGCATCATGCCAACACCACCGCTGGCTCTTCCAACCCTCCTACCCGCTCCTCCAACCCTCCTACCCGCTCCTCCAACCCTCCTACTCGCTCCTCCAACCCTCCTAACCGCTCCTCCAACCCTCCTACCGCTCCTCCAACCCTCCTACCGCTCCTCCAACCCTCCTACCGCTCCTCCAACCCTCCTACCCGCTCCTCCAACCCTCCTACCCGCTCCTCCAACCCTCCTAGCCGCTCCTCCAACCCTCCTACCCGCTCCTCCAACCCTCCTACCGCTCCTCCAACCCTCCTACCCGCTCCTCCAACCCTCCTACCCGCTCCTCCAACCCTCCTACCCGCTCCTCCAACCCCACCTCCTCCAACCCTCCGCTCCTCCAACCCTCCTACCCGCTCCTCCAACCCTCCCTACCCGCTCCTCCAACCCTCCTACCCGCTCCTCCAACCCTCCTACCCGCTCCTCCTTCCCACTCTCCACATTCATCTTCCTCTCCTGCCGCGTCCTGGTTAATCATCTCGCTGATATTTTGTCACAGTTTCCCCCTTGCTCTTCTCTCTCTCTCTCTCTCTCTCTCTCTCTCTCTCTCTCTCTCTCTCTCTCTCTCTCTCTCTCTCTCTCTCTCTCTCTCTCTCTCTCTCTCTCTCTCTCCTCTCTCTCTCTCTCTCTCTCTCTCTCTCTCTCTCTCTCTCACCACTTACTTTTTCCCTGATAACCTGCTTCATTCCCTGTATTTTCCTTTCTCCTCCCCATGGCTGCTTCCTCTTCCTCTGTGTTGCCACTCACCTCACCTCGACTATCTTAAGGTCCTGGGCTGGATTCTCTGCCACAGAGAAACATGTGTAAATTTCTTTGCAACCCTGTTGGTCCTGCACACTTAGCAGGAAAATTAGGAACCCGTGCGTTAGCCGACTGTCGAGGGTGGCATCCAGGGGTGAATAATTGCATTAGAAAATACCATTCCTGTGTAAGATACTCCAGTACCTGCTAGAATTTGGTGTTCCTATGTGAGAAAACACTCTCCTGTATGGAGCTTCAGTATTTGCTGAAAGTATTCATATAACTTATGATGGTAGTTTAAAAATATCATTTTCTCCTCTTCCAGTGTCAGGGTTATGTGGGAGCCAAGTGCAGGAAGATGCTATATTATTTGATATCCTCTCCTCCCAGTCAGTGTTCTTCCTATACTGATATCATCTCCCAGTCACTGTTCTTCCTATACTGATATCATCTCCCAGTCAGTGTTCTTCCTATACTGATATCATCTCCCAGTCACTGTTCTTCCTATACTGATATCATCTCCCAGTCACTGTTCTTCCTATACTGATATCATCTCCCAGTCACTGTTCTTCCTATACTGATATCATCTCCCAGTCACTGTTCTTCCTATACTAATATCCTCTCCCAGTGGGAGAGGATATTAGTGGGTCTCAGGATTACAAGAGAAATGTGACCTGACTGGGATTATCAAGAGGGGGGACCTGACGGATGGTGGAGGTGGCTGTCAGTATAAGAAAGAAGGGGTACTGAAGCAGGCCCATGCTAGGCAGGTCCAAGTCACCAACTGGCCCAAGCCAGTAAAGTCCAACTCACACTCACTCGTGTTTTTGTCCAACCTATTTTTAAAACTACACAACGATTTAGCTTCAGTTTGATCCACTCATCCACAACTCTATTATCAAACCAGTGCTTTCCTATATCCTTTCTAAACCTAATTTTTTCCAACTTAAACCCATTGCTGCGCGTCCTGTCTTGGTTAGATATTTTTAGCACGTTATTTACATCCCCTTTATTTATTCCAGTTTTCCATTTATACACCTCAGTCATATCCCCCTCTGTGATATGACTTTTTCAAAGTATCGTCCAAGATGTCCCAACCTTATATATTTCTAAAAAAGAATTTAGATCAATCATAAATGACTATAAATTGATCAACAATAGATTAAAACATCACTTGGGTATAAGAGCGTTAATTTGATTAGTATTTTCTCAAATGAATATTACTTTTAATGTGACCTATAATATTATTGGTGATATAATTGAAATTTAAACTGAATATGCCTGATATTGAATCTGATATTGTCTATTGAGTCGATTGTAGTTTCTTTATAACATCAGTAGTAGAGAAAATATTCCTTGTTGAATTTTCGGAATAAATATAGGAAGAACAATGACTGGGAGAGGATATCAGTATAGGAAGAACAGTGACTGGGAGAGGATATCAGTATAGGAAGAACACTGACTGGGAGACGATATCAGTATAGGAAGAACACTGACTGGGAGACGATATCAGTATAGGAAGAACACTGACTGGGAGAGGATATCAGTATAGGAAGAACAGTGACTGGGAGAGGATATCAGTATAGGAAGAACACTGACTGGGAGAGGATATCAGTATAGGAAGAACACTGACTGGGAGAGGATATCAGTATAGGAAGAACACTGACTGGGAGAGGATATCAGTATAGGAAGAACAGTGACTGGGAGAGGATATCAGTATAGGAAGAACACTGACTGGGAGAGGATATCAGTATAGGAAGAACACTGACTGGGAGAGGATATCAGTATAGGAAGAACACTGACTGGGAGAGGATATCAGTATAGGAAGAACAGTGACTGGGAGAGGATATCAGTATAGGAAGAACACTGACTGGGAGAGGATATCAGTATAGGAAGAACACTGACTGGGAGAGGATATCAGTATAGGAAGAACAGTGACTGGGAGAGGATATCAGTATAGGAAGAACACTGACTGGGAGAGGATATCAGTATAGGAAGAACACTGACTGGGAGAGGATATCAGTATAGGAAGAACACTGACTGGGAGAGGATATCAGTATAGGAAGAACACTGACTGGGAGAGGATATCAGTATAGGAAGAACAATGACTGGGAGAGGATATCAGTATAGGAAGAACACTGACTGGGAGAGGATATCAGTATAGGAAGAACACTGACTGGGAGAGGATATCAGTATAGGAAGAACACTGACTGGGAGAGGATATCAGTATAGGAAGAACACTGACTGGGAGAGGATATCAGTATAGGAAGAACACTGACTGGGAGAGGATATCAGTATAGGAAGAACACTGACTGGGAGAGGATATCAGTATAGGAAGAACACTGACTGGGAGAGGATATCAGTATAGGAAGAACACTGACTGGGAGAGGATATCAGTATAGGAAGAACACTGACTGGGAGAGGATATCAGTATAGGAAGAACACTGACTGGGAGAGGATATCAGTATAGGAAGAACACTGACTGGGAGAGGATATCAGTATAGGAAGAACACTGACTGGGAGAGGATATCAGTATAGGAAGAACACTGACTGGGAGAGGATATCAGTATAGGAAGAACACTGACTGGGAGAGGATATCAGTAGTACATGAAGGTAGACAATAACAACAAGATGAAAATTAGACATATATATACAACATCTGGGTATTTTTACTGTAGACGTTTCGCCCTCCAGTGGCTTTATCAATACAAATTCTAGGACATAATTAGAAGACCTGAGGGACTGATTACCTCATCTTTTGTATATAGTTCCACTGTCTTCTAATTATGTCCTAGAATTTGTATTGATAAAGCCACTGGATGGCGAAACGTCTACAATAAAGATACCCAGATGTTGCACATGTGTCTAATTTTCATCATGGACCAATAAACTTTATGTAAGAGAGAAATATATAAAAAGCAATAAGGAAAGCTAGAAGATATTATAACAATTAGGGTTGCAAGGGAATCAAAGACCAACTCAGAGGCTTTCTGTCAAGTATATAGAAATTTGATTAGAGCAAAGACAGGCTTTCCGAAATGTAACCCGAGTCGGCCTATTGTTAGTGACAATCTTAGAAATCAATAAATTAGGCAAGTTGAAAGTCTCTAGTAACATAGTCCTCAGACAGTTACAAAGACTAAGCCTAAAAAAATCACCGGGCCCCGACGAACTGTCATCAGGGATTTTGAAGAACTTAGTAAATCACGAGCTGATTTCTTCAACAAATCACTACAAACGGACATTGTACAAGATAAGTGGAAAAATGGCAAATGGGATATCCATTTAAAAAAAAAACGGGCGATCGGTTCTTAGCTTCAAATCATTAAACCAATTAGCCTAACTTTAATTGCAGTAAAGTTGATGAAATCAAGATATAATTTGATGAGTGAGTCACAACAAGGTTTTACAAAGGCACATTCTTACCTTTCAAATTTACTTACCTTTTTCACTAACGCATTTGAGGCAGCAGACCAAGATAAGGAACACGACAGTGTGTACATGAATTTCAGTTAGGCATTAAATAGAATACCATACAGGAGACTGTTGAAGAAAGTAGTGGCGCATAGAATAGGAGAAATTACCTCCTGGGTCGAGGCAGGATTGGTCGAGTTTACATAAATGGGGAGAAATCACAATGGGGACCAGTTATATGTGGTTGTGGGCCACAAGAATCGGTATTAGGCGACTTGTTCACTATATATGCATTATCAACGTAGATGAGTGAACAAATAGCGACATAAGCAAGTGTGCCAATGGCACTACAGTACGCAGTCAAATCAGTTCTGATGAAGACACCAGTTTTACAGAATAATCAGGATAAGTTCATGTTGTGATCGGCAACGTGTCAGTCGCAGTTCAGTGTGGACAAAAGTAAGGTTCAATTCCTAGGAAAAGAACCCTGACAGGTATAACTTAAATAATGTGCATAAGTGTTCACAATAAAACTAATATAATTTTTGGCTTAATATGAGAAGTATAGGTGGAAGAAATCCTTAGATTATGCTTCAACTTTATATATTCTTGGAAAGACCACATTTTAGATTATTCAGGCAAAAGAAACTGAATTTTACACTCTTTGGAAAGGCGAAGAAATAACAGAGAATATAATTAAAGTGAACAAATGAAGAAACCGAACAAATAAAGGGGATATAAATGAAGAAATGGAACAAATAAAGGGGATATAAATTAAGTCCTGATAATATCTAACCAAGATAGGACTCGGAGCAAAGGGTTTAATTAAGACCAGTTTAAATTTAGAAAAGATATTGGAAAGCTCAGGTTTGGAACGAGAGTTGTGGATGAGTGGATCAGACTCCAAATTAACTTCACTGAAGCAGCAACTCGGGATAGGCCTATTTGATAATATTCGGTGTAAAATACCAAAATATGTGAAATCAAATGCATGCTCATTATTAGGATATTTTAATGCTGGGACGTGTCGTCACGAATGTCTTCTTCAGTCCTACAAATAAAACCACATGTAACAGAGGTAAGGTGAAATAAGGCTCGATGGCCGGGGTTCAATCCCCGGCGTGTTACCTTACACCTGCAGTGGAAATAAGACAGTCAGTCCTCGATGATGCACTGACGTTCTTGGGTTATACTGAGTGGCTAACCCTCCGGGTTAAAAATCCGAACAAATCTTATGGCCAATACTGCTATTAGGCAGAGAGTAGGTGGAGATGGCTGGGAAGGGCCAGTAGGCCTTTGGTTGTGACCAAAGGCCAAGACACTGTACTATTGGCTGAATTATTTCAGCCAATAGTACTTCTGAAATAATTAAGCTGCCAGTGTTACAGGGAACAACAGTACTGTACAAAAATAGTCTACAATACCGACAGGTATTGTAGACTGCGTAGACGTAGTCTGAATGGACTGACTGGATGGACTAATGACATCGTCTTTACATCTCTACTGCTGTTGCTAACTCTTCTGTACTCGACTGAAGAAGCCTACTGTCTAGGCGAAACGTTTCGGAATAAAGACACCTAAGTGTTGCACATGTGTCTTACCAACAACAACAGTGCTGTTGGTTGCAATTAAAGACCTACCCAGACAGTTTCGTCTGGGTAGTTCTTCCCTGATGCTTGTATTACGATGGAGAGGCAGGCAATGTTTTGGTCATCCCTACCACATGCCTTCCGGTACTCTTCCATACACGTTTCTCCCAATTTCTAGATGTTTTTCCAACTAGACTTTTATTGTGTTGGAAGTCATGGTGACTAACCTCGCCTTGACTTGCCTACCTTTACTCTCCCACTGTTTAAACTCTGTTGTTATCTCCGTTGGACTGAAAAAAAGGCATTCGTGGCGAAATGTTTCCTCATTAAAATATGCTAATAATGCACATGTGCCTTATTTCACAGTAGGCCTATAGCTGTGTTCCACTATTCTCTTATTTAAGTGTACGAAGGTCATTAAGGTTATTAAGGTTGTAACTTTGACATAACGTGTCAACAAGTTTTTAATCTCTAAAATGGGTATTAAAATAAAGTCTAAATACACACACCCACACACACACACACACACACACACACACACACACAGTAGGGACGCCGTGCGGGTCAGTCGCAACTTGTAGGTTTCTGTGCAAATAAGTGTTTTTGAGGGCTACACCAGGGTACTGCAGGGGTTATCAAGTGTGTCAGGGTAGTGAACAACCCTTGAAGTGATTTACGAGTTGCCCTGAGCCACATAAGTGTGGGGAGAGCCATAATTTTATAAGTGATCTAGAAATAAATATTTGGAGGCGGGATCAGTGGGCCTAGTGTGCTCCAGGCGACGTTGCCACGTGTGTCACCCTAGATAATAAAGTGAAATTAATATGTGACAAGCGAAAGAAATTCAGTGAATAGGTTATATTATATATCGACAAGAAATGAAAGTGGATATACGCCAGAACATCACATCGAGTTGGACAATCTACAGGATACTACACGCTGGACAGCTGCATCGCATCGCAAGTATTCACCTATGCGTGGTTTTCGGGGTGTCGGGAGTAAGTTCCAATTACCTAACCGCTAAGCTGATTGTGAACGGTCAACTCTCATAGTAAGATAAGGAATAGGATATCAAGTACTCAGTAACAAATGGCAATTGGTAATTTCTAGTAGAAAAGGGCGAGCAGACAGGTGAATCATAGAATACATTAACTGGTAGATCAGGTGTGTCAGGTCAGGCCAGGTAGAGGAGCACTGTAGACTACGTGTTACTCGCAGACCTCACATACCACTCATACACATAACACAATTTCACCACTACTTTTCACACAATAAATCCACACACATATAGTTCCACACACACACACACCCTGATGGCCGATCAGGGAAGGCAACAGTGGGAGGAGGAAATTTCTAGGAGGGAGAAGGAGTGGGAGAGGAAGATATTGGTGATCACCGAGGAGCTCGATGAAAGGGAAAAGGAATGGGAGAGGAAGCTATTGGTGATCAGCGAGGGAATGGAGAAGAGGATAGCTGAGGAGAGTAGAAAATGGGTAATGCAAGCCAAAAAAGCGGAAGCCAGGATCCAGACCCTAGAAGAGAAGCTGCAGGGACTGACACAGAATAGAGACAACAGTACCTGGCAGGAAAAAACGCTTGGGGCTTGTGCACCAGGCACAGCCAAAGGGAATGAGGAGAAAGGAGGAGAACTCGGGTCGCACAGGCACTGGCAGGCACACATGGGGCCCGAAGCAAGACGAGCAGGATAACAATACACGAGAGGGATATAGAAGAAGCAGCCAGGGTCACGAAGAGCACCACAGGAACAACGAATGGGAGCGCAGAAACAACATATGAGAGGGTAGACAAAACAGCAGACACGCTAAACATGGAGACCCCAACAACACACTGCAGCGGACAGGGACGTAAGAGCAGACCGGACACACAAAGGAACACGGGATTACATTCATGACAGCACCGGGAGAGGATTATGCACCTTTGACAAGGCAATGGGAGACACAGTGGGAGGAGGAAAGGAAGAAGTCGATGTTCATCTATGATAGAGACAACAGTACCTGGCAGGAAACAACGCTTGGGGCTTTGCACCAGGCACAGCCAAAGGAATGAGGAGAAAGGAGGAGAACTCGGGTCGCACAGGCACTGGCAGGCACACATGGGGCCCGGCAAGACGAGCAG
>WNWK01004209.1:40000-145778 GCA_009830355.1 Cherax destructor | reverse complement strand
GAATTCAGAGACAACTCACTCAGAAATGTTCAAGATATGTCAAAGTATTTTATCCACAGTGGTATATTACAGACCATTCTGGAAAAATACCCTGACTTTGCTCCCTGTGTGTGTGTGTGTGTGTTAGTTAGTTAGTTAGTTACCATTTTGTCCTAGGCACATGTCGATTAGACACTAGGCCTGTTGTATGTATGTGTGTGTGTGTGTGTTAGTTACCATTTTGTCCTAGGCACATGTCGATTAGACACTAGGCCTGTTGTGTGTATGTGTGTGTTTGTAACGAAATACTTCGAAATGTTTCGGTCCCGGCGGGAATTGAACCCGGGGCCTCCGTGCGTGAAGCAAGAGCGCTAGCCACCATGCCATCGGGGCGTGTGTGTGTGTACTCACCTATTTGTGGTTGCAGGGGTCGAGACTTAGCTCCTGGCCCTGCCTCTTCACTGATCGCTACAAAGTCCTCTCTCTCCCTGCTCCATGAACTTTATCATACCTTGTCTTAAAGCTATGTATGGTTCCTGCCTCCACTACCTCACTTGCCAGAAATACTTCCTAACATCCCTTTGACTCGTCTGAGTCTTCAACTTCCAATTGTGACCCCTTGTTGCTGTGTCCCATCTCTGGAACATCCTGTCTCTGTCCGCCTTATCTATTCCTCGCAGTATTTTGTATGTTGTTATCATGTCTCCCCTAACCCTCTTATCCTCCAGTGTCGTCAGGCCTATTTCCCTTAACCTTTCTTCGTAGGACATTCCCCTTAGCTCTGGAACTAGCCTTGTTGCAAACCTTTGCACTTTCTCTAATTTCTTGACGTGCTTGAGCAGGTGTGGGTTGTAAACTGGTGCTGCATACTCCAGTATGGGCCTGACGTACACGGTGTACAGTGTCTTGAACGATTCCTTACTGAGGTATCGGAACGCTATTCTCAGGTTTGCCAGGCGCCCATATGCTGCAGAAGTTATCTGGTTGATGTGTGATTCCGGAGACGTGCTCGGTATTATACTCACCCCAAGATCTTTCTCCTTGAGTGAGGTTTGCAGTCTTTGGCCACCTAGAGTATACTCTGTCTGTGGTCTTCTTTGCCCTTCCCCGATCTTCATGACTTTGCATTTGGCGGGGTTAAATTCGAGTAGCCATTTGCTGGACAATGTGTCCAGTCTGTCCAGGTCTCTTTGAAGTCCTGCCTGATCCTCATCTGATTTAATTCTCCTCATTAACTTCACATCATCTGCAAACAGGGACACTTTTTGAGTCTATCCCTTCCGTCATGTCATTCACATATACCAAGAACAGCACTGGTCCTAGAACTGACCCCTGTGGAACCCCGCTCGTCACAGGCGCCCATTGTGATACCTAATTTCGTACCATGACTCGTTGTTGCCTCCCTGTCAGGTATTCTCTGATCCATTGCAGTGCCCTTCCTGTTATACGTGCCTGATCCTCTAGCTTCTGCACTAATCTCTTGTGAGGAACTGTGTCGAAGGCCTTTTTGCAGTCCAAGAAAATGCAATCAACCCACCCCTCTCTCTTGTGTCTTACTTCTGTTACCTTGTCATAAAACTGCAGAAGGTTTGTGACACAGGATTTGACTTCCCTGAATCCGTGTTGGTTGTCGTTTATAATCTTGCTCCGTTCCAGGTGCTCTACCACTCTCCTCCTGATAATCTTCTCCATGACTTTGCATACTATACACGTCAGTGTCACTGGTCTATAGTTTAGTGCCTCATTTCTGTCTCCTTTCTTAAAAATGGGGACTACATTAGCCATCTTCCATACCTCAGGTAGTTGCCCAGTTTCAAGGGATTTGTTGAAGATTGTGGTTAGTGGCACACACAGCGTCTCTGCTCCCTCTCTAAGGACCCACGGGGAGATGTCCGGTCCCATCGCCTTTGAGATATCAAGGTCACTTAGAAGCTTCTTCACCTCCTCCTCAGTTGTGTATATTTCATCCAACACTTATTGCTATATTCCTTGTTGGTGTCCCACTCTGTTCTGTCTTCACAGAGTCCTTCCTGTCTCCACTGTTGAGTTCCTCACATACCTCTTGATCGTTTCTTGTGAGTTCCCCACCTTCTTTCCTCAGCCTGATTACCTGGTCTTTGTTGTCTTCCTCCTAATGTGGCTATACATCAGTTTCGGTTCTGACTTGACTTTCGATGCTATGTTGTTTTCGAACTGTCGCTGGGCCTCCCTCCTTATCTGTGCATACTCGTTTCTGGCTCTTCAACTAAACTCTTTATTTTCCTGGGTCCTTTGTCTTCTGTACTTTTTCCATTCTCTAGTGCACTTACTTTTTGCCTCCCTACACCTTTGGGTAAACAAAGGGCTCGTTCTGGTCTTCCCATTATTTCTGTTGCCCTTGGTAACAAACCTTTCCTCTGCCTCCTTGCATTTTGTTGTTACGTATTCCATCATTTCGTTTACTGACTTTCCTACCAGTTCTCTGTCCCACTGAACCTCCTGCCTGAAGTTCCTTATACCTGTGTAGTCCCCTCTTTTATAGTTCGGCTTTTCCCATTCAACTGCAGTTACCCTCTCCACTTGTAACTCAACTATGTATTCAAAGCTCAGAACCACGTGTGTGTGACCCAATTAATATTTGCATTAATAACTCATTACAGTTGTGACCGGGTGTGGACGTGTGAGTGGCTAATTACTTTATAATTTGTTCATGATTGTAACCATGTATAGACGTGTAGATGATTCATTACCTTTGTATCTTGTTCAGCTAGCATAACTTTGTGGTCCAGTCCCTGGACCCATTATGTACCTCTGTAATCTTTTGACTACCGCCCACACCATGGGTATGGGGTAACTACCACCCACAGAATGGGTATGGGGTGACTACCACCCACATGATGGGTATGGGGTGATTACCACCCACAGGATGAGTATGGGGTGACTACCACCCACAGGATGGGTATGGGGTGAGTACCACCTACAGGATGGGTATGGGGTGAGTACCACCCACAGAATGGGTAAGAGGTGACTACCACCCAGAGGATGGGTATGGGGTGACTACCACCCACAGGATGGGTATGGGGTGACTACCACCCACAGGATGGGAATGGGGTGACTACCACCCATAGGATGGGTATGGGGTGACTACCACCCACAAGATAGGTATGGGGTAAGTACCACCCACAGGATGGGTATGGGGTGACTACCACCCACAGGATGGGTATGGGGTGACTACCACCCACAGGATGGGTAAGAGGTGACTACCACCCACAGGATGGGTATGGGGTGACTACCACCCACAGGATGGGTATGGGGTGACTACCACCCACAGGATGGGTATGGGGTGACTACCACCCACAGGATGGGTATGGGGTGACTACCACCCACAGGATGGGTATGGGGTGACTACCACCCACAGGATGGGTATAGGGTGACTACCACCCACAGGATGGGTATGGAGTGACTACCACCCACAGGATAGGTATGGGGTGACTACCACCCATAGGATGGGTATGGGGTGACTACCACCCACAAGATGGGTATGGGTTAAGTACCACCCACAGGATGGGTATGGGGTGACTACCACCCACAGGATGGGTATGGGGTGACTACCACCCACAGGATGGGTAAGCGGTGACTACCACCCACAGGATGGGTATGGGGTGACTACCACCCACAGGATGGGTATGGGGTGACTACCACCCACAGGATGGGTATGGGGTGAGTACCACCCACAGGATGGGTATGGGGTGACTACCACCCACAGGATGGGTATGAGGTGACTACCACCCACAGGATGGGTATGGGGTGAGTACCACCCACAGGATGGGTATGGGGTGACTACCACCCACAGGATGGGTATGGGGTGAGTACCACCCACAGGATGGGTATGGGGTGACTACCACCCACAGGATGGGTATGGGGTGACTACCACCCACAGGATGGGTATGGGGTGAGTACCACCCACAGGATGGGTATGGGGTGACTACCGCCCACAGGATGGGTATGGGGTGACTACCACCCACAGGATGGGTATGGGGTGAGTACCACCCACAGGATGGGTATGGGGTGACTACCACCCACAGGATGGGTATGGGGTGACTACCACCCACACGATGGTTATGGTGTGACTACCACCCACAGGATGGGTATGGGGTGACTACCACCCACAGGATGGGTATGGGGTGACTACCACCCACAGGATGGGTATGGGGTGACTACCACCCACAGGATGGGTATGGGGTGCATAATAAAGATATTAAACTAAAACAAATCAATGGAATTATTGTTCACTACATAAACTAATTATTATTAATTATTCTATTCTATTATTATTATGCAATCAAGAGCTAAACCCGTATGATTTAGCTTCGCTTCTGAAGACAGAAGTGATCTGGCTGAGTTGCGAAAGTAGTAAGTACTTTCAAACAGAGTGTGTAGGTTCGAATCCTGCTGTACTGAGAGATCAAGTTTGTGAATTGTTCAGTATATATATATATATATATATATATATATATATATATATGAATGTATGTATGTGATTATTAGCAGTATGAGAGCAGTTGATGCAGAGGTGATCAATGGAAGGTAATCAACGTGAAGACACTGGCAGTAGTACTCTCCAGTTGATCAATATTGACAATGGCAATGTGTCAATACTGACAGCACTTGTGTATGTTGCAGCAGCACTTATAATGTGCTGGTGATCTTCACTCAACTATGTGCAAGATGATGACATGATGAGTGAGGAGAGTGAAGTGTTGTGAGTGAGGAGAGTGAAGTGTTGTGAGTGAGGAGAGTGAAGTGTTGTAAGGAGAGTGAAGTGTTGTGAGTGAGGAGAGTGAAGTGTTGTGAGTGAGGAGAGTGAAGTATTGTGAGTGAGGAGAGTGAAGTGTTGTGAGGAGAGTGAAGTGTTGTGAGGAGAGTGAAGTGTTGTGAGTGAGGAGAGTGAAGTGTTGTGAGGAGAGTGAAGTGTTGTGAGGAGAGTGAAGTGTTGTAAGTGAGGAGAGTGAAGTGTTGTGAGTGAAGAGAGTGAAATGTTGTGAGTGAGAGTGAAGTGTTGTGAGTGAGGAGAGTGAAGTGTTGTGAGGAGAGTGAAGTGTTGTAAGTGAGGAGAGTGAAGTGTTGTAAGTGAGGAGAGTGAAGTGTTGTAAGTGAGGAGAGTGAAGTGTTGTAAGTGAGGAGAGTGAAGTGTTGTAAGTGAGGAGTGAAGTGTTGTGAGTGAGGAGAGTGAAGTGTTGTGAGTGGAGGAGAGTGAAGTGTTGTGAGTGAGGAGAGTGAAGTGTTGTGAGTGAGGAGAGTGAAGTGTTGTGAGTGAGGAGAGTGAAGTGTTGTGAGTGAGGAGAGTGAAGTGTTGTAAGTGAGGAGAGTGAAGTGTTGTAAGTGAGGAGTGAAGTGTTGTGAGTGAGGAGAGTGAAGTGTTGTGAGTGAGGAGAGTGAAGTGTTGTGAGTGAGGAGAGTGAAGTGTTGTGAGTGAGGAGAGTGAAGTGTTGTGAGTGAGGAGAGTGAAGTGTTGTGAGGAGAGTGAAGTGTTGTGAGTGAGGAGAGTGAAGTGTTGTGAGTGAGGAGAGTGAAGTGTTGTGAGTGGTACTACATGGTGGGTGTTATTATGACCTTCATGGTACTACATCATGGTGGGTGTTATTATGACCTTCATGGTACTACATCATGGTGGGTGTTATTATGACCTTCATGGTACTACATCATGGTGGGTGTTACTATGACCTTCATGGTACTACATCATGGTGGGTGTTACTATGACCTTCATGGTACTACATCATGGTGGGTGTTATTATGACCTTCATGGTACTACATCATGGTGGGTGTTACTATGACCTTCATGGTACTACATCATGGTGGGTGTTACTATGACCTTCATTATACATCATAGAGGGTGTTACTATGACCTTCATGGTACTACATCATGGTGGGTGTTACTATGACCTTCATTATACATCATAGAGGGTGTTACTTGACCTTCATGGTACTACATCATGGTGGGTGTTACTATGACCTTCATGGTACTACATCATGGTGGTGTTACTATGACCTTCATGGTACTACATCATGGTGGGTGTTACCTATGACTTCATGGTACTAACATCATGGTGGGTGTTACTATGACCTTCATGGTACTACATCATGGTGGGTGTTACCATGACCTTCATGGTACTACATCATGGTGGGTGTTACCATGACCTTCATGGTACTACATCATGGTGGGTGTTACCATGACCTTCATGGTACTACATCATGGTGGGTGTTACCATGACCTTCATGGTACTACATCATGGTGGGTGTTACCATGACCTTCATGGTACTACAATCATGGTGGGTGTTACCATGACCTTCATGGTACTACATCATGGTGGGTGTTACTATGACCTTCATGGTACTACATCATGGTGGGTGTTACCATGACCTTCATGGTACTACATCATGGTGAGTGTTACTATGACCTTCATGGTACTACATCATGGTGGGTGTTACTATGACCTTCATGGTACTACATCATGGTGGGTGTTACTATGACCTTCATGGTACTACATCATGGTGGGTGTTACTATGACCTTCATGGTACTACATCATGGTGGGTGTTACTATGACCTTCATGGTACTACATCATGGTGGGTGTTACTATGACCTTCATGGTACTACATCATGGTGGGTGTTCCCTATGACCTTCATGGTACTACATCATGGTGGGTGTTACCATGACCTTCATGGTACTACATCATGGTGGGTGTTACCATGACCTTCATGGTACTACATCATGGTGGGTGTTACTATGACCTTCATGGTACTACATCATGGTGGGTGTTACCATGACCTTCATGGTACTACATCATGGTGGGTGTTACATGACCTTCATGGTACTACATCATGGTGGGTGTTACATGACCTTCATGGTACTACATCATGGTGGTGTTACTTGACCTTCATGGTACTACATCATGGTGGGTGTTACCATGACCTTCATGGTACTACATCATGGTGGGTGTTACTATGACCTTCATGGTACTACATCATGGTGGGTGTTACTATGACCTTCATGGTACTACATCATGGTGGGTGTTACTATGACCTTCATGGTACTACATCATGGTGGGTGTTACCATGACCTTCATGGTACTACATCATGGTGGGTGTTACCATGACCTTCATGGTACACATCATGGGGTGTTACCATGATCTTCATGTGTACTAATATGTACGTGTTACTATCAACTTCATGGTCTTCATGGTGGGTGTTACATGACCTTCATGGTACTACATCATGGTGGGTGTTACTATGACCTTCATGGTATTACATCATGGTGGGTGTTACTGTGACCTTTATGGTACTACATCATGGTGGGTGTTACTGTGACCTTTATGGTACTACATCATGGTGGGTGTTACCATGACCTTCATAGTACTACATCATGGTGGGTGTTAGTGTTACCTTCATGGTATTACATCATGGTGGGTGTTACTATGACCTTCATGGTATTACATCATGGTGGGTGTTACTGTGACCTTTATGGTACTACATCATGGTGGGTGTTACTATGACCTTTATGGTACTACATCATGGTGGGTGTTACCATGACCTTCATGGTAACACCTCTCTCTAACTGTATTCTCTCATCAGTGTATCTAAGTATCCTCACACCAGTCATCCTGCCCAATCCCTATCAATCTTTCGGCCATTTTGAGTCTTAGGTGCTTCATGGGAGCGATGGCTGTGTCTCGTTTCGGGCACAAACCTCTAGAGCTGTTTGGGTGTCCACCAGTTTCAATAGATTCCATTTGTGGCATCAACTTTACACTCTCATTAACTTGCTACTGTTGTGACAAATTCACTCTTATTTTGCAACATACAAGTGAAACTTTTTTTAATGTCTGTTACACTCCACAATCCCCTAACCATAATGTGCTGATTGCATCGGCAGTGTCATAAAGTTTAAGCATATGAGAAACTATCCCAACCATTTATGCCGAAAAGTATGATAGGTTTTGGTGAGGCCAGAACGCTGAGGGGACAGTGTGGGACACTGTGGAATTGTGCCATACTGTTGGGAGTGTGGCACACTGTTAGGAGTGTGGCACCCTTCCCAGAGAAGATGTCCCTCCCTCCTCCAGCGTCGGGAAAAAGAGAGGGGAGGGAGGGAGGTGATGAATGTTAGCAAAATGAATATCAACGTACTTGAAGAACTCTGGGCTACAAATGATGCCTAGTTATCTGTAAGCCACATGATGTCTGGTCATGCTTATCCCTCTGCCCCTACAGTACCTAGCCTTACATAGTCTGCTGTAACACCAACCCCTCACACAGTCTGCTGTAACACCAGCACCTCACACAGTCTGCACTAACACCAGCACCTCACACAGTCTGCACTAACACCAGCACCTCACACAGTCTGCACTAACACTAGCACCTCACACAGTCTGCACTAACACCAGCACCTCACACAGTCTGCACTAACACCAGCACCTCACACAGTCTGCACTAACACCAGCACCTCACACAGTCTGCACTAACACCAGCACCTCACACAGTCTGCACTAACACTAGCACCTCACACAGTCTGCACTAACACTAGCACCTCACACAGTCTGCACTAACACCAGCACCTCACACAGTCTGCACTAACACTAGCACCTCACACAGTCTGCACTAACACTAGCACCTCACACAGTCTGCACTAACACTAGCACCTCACACAGTCTGCACTAACACTAGCACCTCACACAGTCTGCACTAACACCAGCACCTCACACAGTCTGCACTAACACCAGCACCTCACACAGTCTGCACTAACACCAGCACCTCACACAGTCTGCACTAACACCAGCACCTCACACAGTCTGCACTAACACTAGCACCTCACACAGTCTGCACTAACACTAGCACCTCACACAGTCTGCACTAACACCAGCACCTCACACAGTCTGCACTAACACCAGCACCTCACACAGTCTGCACTAACACCAGCACCTCACACAGTCTGCACTAACACCACCATCTTTCCTTACACAGGCAGTTGTATCCTCGACGATTCTACAGAAGATGTTTGATATGAATGCTGAAGAACGCAGTGTACTCCCGAGTCTTTCTCCATGATGCCTCTCACGTGCAAGAGCTGCTGCTTCTCACATGCAAGAGCTGCTGCCTCTCACATGCAAGAGCTGCTGCCTCTCACCTGCAAGAGCTGCTGCCTCTCACATGCAAGAGCTGCTGTCTCTCACCTGCAAGAGCTGCTGCCTCTCACCTGCAAGAGCTGCTCAACAATCGCAAGTCTCACAAAGCTTCATGAGGTAACATCCATCACTCACCACAAGACAAATACGCTGAGACTCGGACACAAGTACTAGGAGCAAGTCTCCCCCAGATGAAAACTGGGAACGGCGAGGAGACTGGAATATACACTTAGCGTTGTCTGCGTCAAATGTGTCGCCTTTTACATGGAGCAGGACGTTTACCATACGCCAAGTCAGCAGAAATGTATCTGCAGCAGATGTCTGAATATTGCTGCACAATATGAACTGCTGACTAAGCAAGTTTTTTTTTGGCGATGCATCAACGGACGGTAGTGGTGAGGGACGTGGACGGACATGATCGCTAAACAGTTTCTGGTAAAAGGTTACTCATTCCACGGGTAGTACTCGGGAAGGGCGGGGATACACCAGCAGTGTGCTGATACTCAGTTATATATGACAGTTACACAGTGGGAACACAGGCTATGTTTTCCCTGTTATATTCCATCACACAGGATGGGCCATCACACAGGATGGGCCATCACACAGGATGGGCCATACACACAGCGCTGAAATGTGTCAGCCCAAGCTGGGAGACTTCAGTAGTGTCAGCCTAAGCTGGGAGACTTCAGTAGTGTCAGCCTAAGCTGGGAGACTTCAGTAGGACGATGAACTTACTATGATGAACTTCCGTCAAACATCTTAACTACTGGGAACGCTTGGAAGCACTTGACCCGTACTCACTGGAAACCAGGCGAGAGAGATACATCATAATCTACACTTGAAAAATCCTAGAGGGACTGGTCCCTAATCTGCACACATAAATCACTCCCTACGAAATCAAAAGACTGGGCAGGCGGTGCAAAATACCACCAATGAGAAGTAGATGCGCCACTGGTACAGTAAGAAAAAATACAATAAGTGTCTGGGGCCCAAGACTGCTCAACAGCCTCCCACCAGCCATAAGGAGAATTACCAATAGGCCTCTGGCTGTCTTCAAGAGGCAGCTGGACAGATACTTAGTCGGTGCCGGATCAGCCGGGCAGTGGTTTGTACGTAGGACTACGTGCAGCCAGCAGTAACAGCCTGGTTGATCAGGCCCTGATCCACCAGGAGGCCTGGTCGTGGACCGGACCACGGGGGCGTTGATCCCCGGAATACCCTCCAGGTAGACTCCAGGTAGGTACACTAGGGCAGCTTGAAAGGTTTGATTGCAGTGGAGCTGGAGTCACTATCACTTGGGAATCACCATCTCTCAGGATGACCATACACAACAAACATGGAATGTTCATAAAGCTACGGCATCTCCACCACAGAGCAGTGCTATACACACTTAAATGAAGCTGTAGATCAATTTTCTTCATAACACCTTAAGAGGCACGTAAGTGCCCCTTAAAACAGCATGCTGAGCCCTGGAATGACGCCAAGTTCACGCTGAGAAAGATTTACACGTACTGTGGACTGGTTACAATCTCACTGCATATTTCAAAAATCATCCGCTGGTTTGGTCTCTCTAGGAAGACAAAAACAGGTTTTTTATGATTCAGTTAAGAGTGATACAGCAAAGGTTATTGGCTCAGCAGAAGCCCACAGGTCGGTAAAAAACATCAGATTTACAAGGAGCGACCCACTGCAGTGATGACTGGAGCGACCCACTGCAGTGATGACTGGAGCGACCCACTGCAGTGATGACTGGAGCGACCCACTGCAGTGATGACTGGCAAAGTTAAACTTTGAAGAGGAATATCACAACTTCTGGGCCGGTCCATCAACTACCTTCACGCTGATAAGGTCACATTAAGGACGGAAGGCACTTGCAACTTCATGTTGACCGTGGCAAGGCGCTCTCCTAGACGACAACCAGTGTGTGATTGTCGTTCTGAGAGTCAACATGCAACACTATGACAATACAGCAACAATGATCTCTGGAGGTTATGCAGAAACACCATCTATGTAGAAACTCAGAAATATAATTGTTGAGCTTCCACAGACGTCTCTGTCATGTTGTAGTTAAACAATACCAACAAGATTCCCTTAGTAACACACACAAATAAAGCTACACTTCCAGTCTGTTGACTGTGGTGCGCACTGAGGACTTCGCTTGTATTCAGTATGCATCACACAGCCACACATCCTGTATTCCATTCATAATCAACCCTTAGTAACACACACAAATAAAGCTACACTTCCAGTCTGTTGACTGTGGTGCGCACTGAGGACTTCGCTTGTATTCAGTATGCATCACACAGCCACACATCCTGTATTCCATTCATAATCAACCAAAAGTCTGCTGCCGTAATGCCAACATGAGTGTCAGTGCTACCGCTTATATCAGGGTGAGAAGCTGAGCTGCAGGCTAGTTGGCGTGATACCTGTACCCAGGTCTGGAAGTCTCTCTCACTAGCTCCAGGATAGTTGGCGTGATACCTGTACCCAGGTCTGGAAGTCTCTCTCACTAGCTCCAGGATAGTTGGCGTGATACCTGTACCCAGGTCTAGAAGTCTCTCTCACTAGCTCCAGGATAGTTGGCGTGATACCTGTACCCAGGTCTGGAAGTCTCTCTCACTAGCTCCAGGCTAGTTGGCGTGATACCTGTACCCAGGTCTGGAAGTCTCTCTCACTAGCTCCAGGCTAGGTGGCGTGATACCTGTACCCAGGTCTGGAAGTCTCTCTCACTAGCTCCAGGCTAGGTGGCGTGATACCTGTACCCAGGTCTGGAAGTCTCTCTCACTAGCTCCAGGCTAGTTGGCGTGATACCTGTACCCAGGTCTGGAAGTCTCTCACTAGCTCCAGGATAGTTGGCGTGATACATGTACCCAGGTCTGGAAGTCTCTCTCACTAGCTCCAGGCTAGTTGGCGTGATACATGTACCCAGGTCTAGAAGTCTCTCTCACTAGCTCCAGGCTAGTTGGCGTGATACATGTACCCAGGTCTGGAAGTCTCTCTCACTAGCTCCAGGCTAGTTGGCGTGATACATGTACCCAGGTCTGGAAGTCTCTCTCACTAGCTCCAGGCTAGTTGGCGTGATACCTGTACCCAGGTCTGGAAGTCTCTCTCACTAGCTCCAGGCTAGGTGGCGTGATACCTGTACCCAGGTCTGGAAGTCTCTCTCACTAGCTCCAGACTAGGTGGCGTGATACCTGTACCCAGGTCTGGAAGTCTCTCTCACTAGCTCCAGGCTAGGTGGCGTGATACCTGTACCCAGGTCTGGAAGTCTCTCTCACTAGCTCCAGGCTAGGTGGCGTGATACCTGTACCCAGGTCTGGAAGTCACCCGTCTCACCAGCTCCAGGATAATTAACATACAATAAGTTTTGTCTATGACTATAAGAGATATTGCCAGTGAACGTACTTATTCTTGGTGTTTCTCTTGTTACGTTATTCATAGTATGTATCTGCTAAGATTACTGTACATAGTGTAAATATGTGAATTATAACTTTGTTGATACACGGGTACTCAGGAACATCCTCTGGTGTATATTCTATCTTTAACTTCATTGGACTGATTAGCTGATCAGTTCATTGCTGGCAGGATATTTTCACAGCTAAGTACCAAAAGGCTAACAATGTTTATGTTTGTGACGCTGGTATAATGGTTCATGTTCGTGACGCTGGTATAATGGTTCATGTTCGTGACGCTGGTATAATGGTTCACCAGGCCGAAGATAATGCTGTTAAAGCAGTTTACAAACAAGACTATGAAGGCGAGGACATGGATTCACTTGTGATTCTCATCTCCCTCACCAAAATCATCTTCGTGAAGCCTGGTGTAAACAACTCAGAGTAGCAACAAGATCCAAGATTAATAACACACTGATAAGCAAATTTTCCGCTAACATCATTTTTATTTAAACGCTGAGTGTGTCAGCGTCAGCACTTCATGGGAAAGGCAAGGAAAAGGTGCGTCAAATCCTGGAAAGTAGCCTAGACGTACGTGGCACAATGTGTGTTTTCAATAATTCACTACAGAAGCATCAGCAGATCTCATTGTTAAGGCTCATACAACTGAGACCTTGAACAACTATTGTTTTATACACACAAAAGCGCTGTGGCACACAAAAGAGGTGTAGGGCACAAAAGAGCTGCAGCTGGGATGTCTAGAAAATCAGAGTTTTTGCCTATCCACATTGCCACAGGCAGAATCTGCCGCAGCTCGCTTGCACTCTTTCAAGAGTTGTCCTTCAGAACTGCCCTCTCAGCTCTCTGTCCCTAATAGACTTGGGGTGGGAGAAATATGGAGTGCAATGTGGACCAGTTACACTCCCAGACCTCCAGGTCCAGATGATCTGTTACACTGAGTTACTTCCAGCAATGACTCGACCAGTGGAGCCATATATAGGCGAGTACACACAAATATTCAAGAACTGGTGAAAGGTTCAAGAGACTCATTATATGATAAACTTAATAAGTTCTCAAGCTTTGTGCTACGTTCTACGCTCTATTAATTTGGAGTTAATCTTATGGATTATCCCATCATAACACTCGGGACTACATGGCCTCAGGAATTTCAGAAATATGAATGAATAAACAAGTGTTTATTGGATTATTTTTGTTTTCAACACGCCGGCAGTCCCCCACCGAGGCTGAGTGACCCGAAAAGAAGAAACACTTCTTTTCACATTTAGTAATTTATACAGAAGGGGTTACTAGCCCCTTGCTCCCGGCATTTTAGTCGCCTCTCATGACACGCATGACTTACGGAGGAAGACTTTTTCTCCACTTCCCCATGGAGTTTACTGGCTTATGCTAACATTAAATTGAAATTTCTGTTAGTTGATTGGGGCGTTGTGAGTCGCTGCTACCTGGGATGAAGGAAGTGCTCTCTGGGATGCTCTGGACACACCTCTACCTCCTAGTCTGACTAGAGGTGAACCTAGAGGTGCACCTTGGTCTCACTGCCCAGCTCCCAGATGAAGATTGAGTACAAAAACAATACGACGGTCACAATAACGAGGCTCGCACACTTCACCCAGAACCCACACTTACGAAAGCAAACTTAGGATACTGAATACTTTTGTAAATATCGACTTCGGGAGACTGTCGATATCTTAGGAAATGTGTTAGCCTGGGAAGGCTCAAGTATACTGAGAGAAGGTACAAGGCATTGTGGATGCCTACACTGCCTTATTCGTCATTTCATTCTCTTTAAATCATCGAGTTTGTCTTCGAGAGCTGCGTCAGAGGCATTAGTTTTAAGAGAGGCTCTAAGCAGTATGCATGTCACTACATTGACTGCTTGCTAGGTGACTCTGATGATTTCGCATTTGGAAGGATTCTTATGGCGTGCCTGTGACCAAGATCAAGATCTGCAGGGACTCCCTCTGTGTCTGCCAGTGTGCCACCATCCTGGATCCAGAGGATCAGTTCAGTGGACAATTTATTAGCGATTCAACGTTACGGAGGAGATAAATGGAACTCGGGGATTCCCATGTTGAACACTCCCCATCAAGTGACGTCGTACCCACTACATACAAGCCTCAACTCTTTCCTGTATTAAACTGAAGCGACTGAGAAGAGAAGCGACTGAGAAGAGACTATGGCAGGGTGTTCAAACGCTCTTCTTGCCGAATAAGGAAAGCGAAAATTTGTGTATGCAATAATTTCTCAAAAAATCATTCTGAACCTAACGAAAAAAATATATTTAATTGTGTTTGTTTATTATTAAATTACTGTAAATTTATCTAAAATATATTTATTTGGATTAGGCTAAATTAAATTGCGCTTGTTATAATAAGGATAGGTAAGTTTTCTAAGGTTCTTTTGGTACAAAATTATTAATTTTTACATTAACATAATTGAAAAAAAAATATCTAAACGTATAAGAGAATTTTTTAAAAAATTTTAAATAAGTTTTTCTAATTTACCAGTTTTACCTATTCGGCACGACAACACATAGGTCATTTGTCACCCTGCCTTGGAGGCAGGGTGACAAGAAAACGAATAAACACTTTTATCATCATTCACTCCATCACTGTCTTGCCAGAGGCGTGCCGACACTACAGATAAGAAACTGCAACATCAACACCTCTCCTTCAGAGTGCAGGCACTGTACTTCCCACCTCCAGGACTCAAGTCCGGCTAACCGGTTTCCCTGAATTCCTTCATGTGTTACTTTGATAACACTCCAACAACACATCAAGTCACTCGCTCCTATCTAACATGCTCACGTACGCTTGCTGGAAGTTCAAGCCCCTCGCACACAAAACCTTCCCCCCTCCCTCCAACTTTTCCTAGGCCGACCCCTACCCCTTCTTCCTTCCACTACAGATTTATACGCTCTCCAAGCCATTCTATTTTGTTCTATCCTTTCTCGATGTCCAAACCACCTCAACAACCCCTCACCACTCTGGATAATACTTTTGGAAACCCCACACCTCCTCCTCATCTCAAAGCAACGGATTCTCTGCATTATATTCACACCACACATTGCCCTCAGACACATCTCCACTGCCTCCAGCCTTCTCCTTGTTACAACATTCACCACCCATGCTTCACACCTATACAAGAGCGTTGGTACCACTATACTCTCATACATTTCCCTCTTTGCTTCCACGGTTAATGTTGCTTGTCTCCACTAACTCCTCAATGCACCACTCACATTTTCCCCTCTTCAATTCTATGATTCACCTTATCTTTCATAGACCCATCTGCTGACACGTCCACTCCCAAATAGTATCTAAACACATTCACCTCCTCCATACTCTCTCCCTCCAGTCTGATATCCAATCTTCCATTACATAAATATATGTTGTGTCGATTAAGCCTAAGTGTCAAGTTTAGTCTATTCTGCAAGGGTCTTCTCTGCCGAATTAGCAGAATGAAATTATTTTTCCCCAAAATCAGCGAAAATATATATATTATTGATTTTGAAGCAATACTAAATCAATTTAAATTTACTTATGATATACATAGCAGAATTTAGCTAAAAAAACTACGCTAGTTTAAGTTATTGTTGTTGTTGTAGATTCGCCGGTACTGCCGACCCGGGTATTTTCCAGATGGTGACCCGGCCTTGGCTCCCAGGAATGGGAGTGTCTTGGAGGGCATGCCAGCTGCTGCGCAGCTGGCGATGCGCGGAAGGCTGATGAAGCTGCAGTTTAAGTTAGGTTAGGTTAGGTGAGGTTTCTAAGTTAGATTAGGTGAGATTTCTAAGTTAGGTTAGGTGAGGTTTCTAAGTTAGGTGAGGTTTCTAAGTTAGGTTAGGTGAGGTTTCCAAGTTAGGTTAGGTGAGGTTTCTAAGTTAGGTTAGGTGAGGTTTCTAAGTTAGGTTAGATGAGGTTTCTAAGTTAGGTTAGGTGAGGTTTCTAAGTTAGGTGAGGTTTCTAAGTTAGGTTAGGTGAGGTTTCTAAATTAGGTTAGGTGAGGTTTCTAAGTTAGGTTAGGTGAGGTTTCTAAGTTAGGTTAGGTGGGGTTTCTAAGTTAGGTTAGGTGAGGTTTCTAAGTTAGGTTAGGTGAGGTTTCTAAGTTAGGTTAGATGAGGTTTCTAAGTTAGGTTAGGTGAGGTTTCTAAGTTAGGTTAGGTGAGGTTTCTAAGTTAGGTTAGATGAGGTTTCTAAGTTAGGTGAGGTTTCTAAGTTAGGTTAGGTGAGGTTTCTAAGTTAGGTTAGGTGAGGTTTCTAAGTTAGGTTAGATGAGGTTTCTAAGTTAGGTTAGGTGAGGTTTCTAAGTTAGGTTAGATGAGGTTTATAGGTTAGATTAGGTGAGGTTTCTAAGTTAGGTTAGGTGAGGTTTCTAAGTTAGGTTAGATGAGGTTTCTAAGTTAGGTGAGGTTTCTAAGTTAGGTTAGGTGAGGTTTCTAAGTTAGGTTAGGTGAGGTTTCTAAGTTAGGTTAGATGAGGTTTCTAAGTTAGGTTAGGTGAGGTTTCTAAGTTAGGTTAGGTGAGGTTTCTAAGTTAGGTTAGATGAGGTCTAGTTTATGAGGTTTAAGTTAGGAGGTTTCTAAGTTAGGTTAGGTGAGGTTTCTAAGTTAGGTTAGGTGAGGTTTCTAAGTTAGGTTAGATGAGGTTTCTAAGTTAGGTTAGATGAGGTTTCTAAGTTAGGTTAGGTGAGGTTTCTAAGTTAGGTTAGATGAGGTTTCTAAGTTAGATTAGGTGAGGTTTCTAAGTTAGGTTAGGTGAGGTTTCCAAGTTAGGTTAGGTGAGGTTTCTAAGTTAGGTTAGATGAGGTTTCCAAGTTAGGTTAGGTGAGGTTTCTAAGTTAGGTTAGGTGATGTTTCTAAGTTAGGTTAGGTGAGGTTTCTAAGTTAGGTTAGATGAGGTTTCTAAGTTAGGTTAGGTGAGGTTTCTAAGTTAGCTGAGGTTTCTAAGTTATGTTAGGTGAGGTTTCTAAGTTATGTTAGGTGAGGTTTCTAAGTTAGGTTAGGTGAGGTTTCTAAGTTAGGTTAGGTGGGGTTTCTAAGTTAGGTTAGGTGAGGTTTCTAAGTTAGGTTAGGTGAGGTTTCTAAGTTAGGTTAGATGAGGTTTCTAAGTTAGGTTAGGTGAGGTTTCTAAGTTAGGTTAGGTGAGGTTTCTAGTTAGGTTAGATGAGGTTTCAGTAGGAGGTTCAGTTAGTGAGGCTTCTAAGTTAGGTTAGGTGAGGTTTCTAAGTTAGGTTAGATGAGGTTTCTAAGTTAGGTTAGGTGAGGTTTCTAAGTTAGGTTAGATGAGGTTTCTAAGTTAGGTTAGATGAGGTTTCTAAGTTAGGTTAGATGAGGTTTATAAGTTAGGTAAGGTGAGGTTTTTAAGTTAGGTTAGGTGGGGTTTCTAAGTTAGGTTAGGTGAGGTTTCTAAGTTAGGTTAGATGAGGTTTCTAAGTTAGGTAAGGTGAGGTTTCTAAGTTAGGTTAGGTGGGGTTTCTAAGTTAGGTTAGGTGAGGTTTCTAAGTTAGGTTAGATGAGGTTTCCAAGTTAGGTTAGGTGAGGTTTCTAAGTTAGGTTAGGTGAGGTTTCTAAGTTAGGTTAGATGAGGTTTCTAAGTTAGGTTAGGTGAGGTTTCTAAGTTAGGTTAGGTGAGGTTTCTAAGTTAGGTGAGGTTTCTAAGTTAGGTTAGGTGAGGTTTCTAAGTTAGGTTAGGTGAGGTTTCTAAGTTAGGTTAGGTGAGGTTTCTAAGTTAGGTTAGGTGGGGTTTCTAAGTTAGGTTAGGTGAGGTTTCTAAGTTAGGTTAGGTGAGGTTTCTAAGTTAGGTTAGATGAGGTTTCTAAGTTAGGTTAGGTGAGGTTTCTAAGTTAGGTTAGGTGAGGTTTCTAAGTTAGGTTAGATGAGGTTTCTAAGTTAGGTTAGATGAGGTTTCTAAGTTAGGTTAGATGAGGTTTCTAAGTTAGGAGTGAGGTTTCTAAGTTAGGTAGGTTCAGTGGGTTGAGGTTTCTAAGTTAGGTTAGATGAGGTTTCTAAGTTAGGTTAGGTGAGGTTTCTAAGTTAGGTAAGGTGAGGTTTCTAAGTTAGGTTAGGTGGGGTTTCTAAGTTAGGTTAGGTGAGGTTTCTAAGTTAGGTTAGATGAGGTTTCTAAGTTAGGTTTGGTCCAAAAGTAAAAATCTTTATATCATTGTCAATGGAAAAAAATGATCTGTCATTCTGCAAAAAGTTATTTTTGGAAAGTTCAATTTTTAAGGCAGTTCGGCTTATTCGGTATATTAGGCTCGACATTATATATATGTATGTATATATATGAGAGAGACATATTGATATTACTCTAACAGCTATAGCTTACATCTCTGTCTATGTCAGAAATGAGGATGAGGAATAGAATGAGAACGAGTACTGAACTCTGTTCCACAAGGCACAGTACTCGCTCCCATTCTATTCCTCATCCTCATATCTGACATAGACAGAGATGTAAGCTACAGCTCCGTGTCTTCCTTTGCAGATGACACCCGGATTGCCATGGTAGTGACCTCCATTGAAGACACTGCAAGACTCCAAGCGAGCATAAACCAAATCTACAAATGAGCCTAAGAAATGGTTATAACTAATCATAATTTTTAAAGGGGTGGACCGGTAAGCCAGCGGAAGGCCTCGGTCAGATGACCAAAAGCTTCAACGGCGGGTCATCATCTGACTAAGACCCGCGTCAGGAAACACTTGTCCTGTTTCCTGACGAACCTTACCTAACCTAACCTTCAAATGAGCCATTCAAAACAATATGAAGTTCAATGAAGAGAAATTTCAACTACTCAGATATGGAAAACTTGAGGAAATTAAAAATGTATCAAGGTATATGACAAATTCTAACCATACAATAGAGCGAAAAAGTAATGTGAAGGACCTGGGAGTGATAATGTCAGAGGATCTCGCCTTCAAAGACCACAACAATGTATCTACCTCATCTGCTAAGAAAATGATAGGATGGATAATGAGAACCTTCAAAACTAGGAACGCCAAGCCCATGATACTCTTCAAATAGGCTGGAATACTGTTGTACACTAACTGCCCCCTTCAAGGCTGGCGACATTGCAGACCTGGAGAGTGTACAAAGAACTTTCAAGGCACACATAAGTACGATAAGGCACCTATATTACTGGGAACGGTTGAAGGTCCTTGATCTTTATTCCCTGGAACGCAGGCGAGATAGATACATGATAATATACACTTGGAAGGTCCTGGAGGGATTGGTACCAAACTTGCACACGAAAATCACTCCCTATGAATGCAAAAGACTCGGCAGGAGATGCAACATTCCCCTGATGAAAAGCAGGGGCGCCACGAGTATACTGAGAGACAACATCATAAGTGTCCGGGGCCCAAGACTGTTCAACTGCCTCCCAGCATACATTAGGGGGATTACCAATAGACCCCTGGCTGTCTTCAAGAAGGCACTGGACTGGCACCTAAAGTCAGTACCTGACCAACCGGGCTGTGGTTCGTACGTCAGTTTGCGTGCGGCCGGCAGTAACAGCCTTGCTGATCAGACCCTGATCCACCATGAGGCCTGGTCTCAGACCGGGCCGCGGGGGCGTTGACCCCCGAAACCCTCTCCAGGTAAACTCCAGATAATATCTTAGAACTGCCATATACCAGTTATACCAGAAGTATAGAGGGTTATACCCTTACATTACACGCAGTGTTTGCAGTCATGATTTTTTACGCCAGTGTGACGCAAGGAAAATCCTGCAATCTACTGTGACGTAGCATGAGGGACAGGAAGCTGCTGGAGCAGACACCCAGCAGGGATATATATCACTTTTTTTATCATATTACCAGTGCTACGACACTCACAGGTGATGGGGAAGTCTAATGAGAGTATGAATGAGAAAAAGTTATGGATCAAATTTAGGTAATGAGACAGGAGTCATGGGGGGAAAAAGAGACGCGGTGATGGGTAGGTCTTGTTATGGCGGGAGAGCGCGCGTGCGCTACCAGGGTAAGCTATATAAGCCGCGAGAGTTGTGTGTGCCAGCCAGTGACACGCCAGTTGTCCCACTACTAAGGTCTCTCTCAGCTTGCAGCGTCTCCCTCGTACCCGCCACTCAATAAACGAGCCCACACTCTCCCACATCCCAGGAAACTTTGGCACCAGAGCATCCTCGTCTATACCTGCCTCAGAAGCACCGTCTGCTGCTAAGTTTAGTGCACAGCTACTTTCTTCAGGCACCAAACTAGACCTTCCACTTAAGACTCTCCTAAGCACTCAAAGATGGGCAAGATCAAGGACATGAAGGAGTACGTGGGGTCTGAGGAGTTCCTGAAGGTGGATACATGGAAGGCCATCATTGCAGAGTTCCTGGGAACGATGTTGCTGGTGTTCCTAGCGTGTGGCTCCTGTCTCACCGGCTGGAATGAAGGCTACAGCCCCTCCGTCGTCCAGATCGCCTTCAGCTTCGGCATTTCCGTCGCTTCCATAGCACAGGTGAGTGGTAGGGGGGCATACATGAGTTATTATTATAATACCCCATAACTAAGCGCTAAACCCTCAGTGGTTATACAGTGCTGTGCCGGATAACAAAAAAAAATAAATACAGCAAGTTTTTACTATGACAATTTTTTCCTCTAATTGGAGTTAAAGAAAGTTGAATACTGACACAGCGAAAGCTAGCTCAGCACCTGTGTCTAGCTAGCTCAGCACCTGTGTCTAGCTAGCTCAGCACCTGTGTCTAGCTAGCTCAGCACCTGTGTCTAGCTAGCTCAGCACCTGTGTCTAGCTAGCTCAGCACCTGTGTCTAGCTAGCTCAGCACCTGTGTCTAGCTAGCTCAGCACCTGTGTCTAGCTAGCTCAGCACCTGTGTCTAGCTAGCTCAGCACCTGTGTCTAGCTAGCCAGCACCTGTGTCAGCTAGCTCAGCACCTGTGTCTAGCTAGCTCAGCACCTGTGTCTAGCTAGCTCAGCACCTGTGTCTAGCTAGCTCAGCACCTGTGTCTAGCTAGCTCAGCACCTGTGTCTAGCTAGCTCAGCACCTGTGTCTTCTCCTTCGTGTGCTGGATGCATCGTTGTATTTCATGAAGCAGTTAACCATATAGGTTATTCAGCGCGAGGTGGAGGCTTCAACCTCCGTTCACTACTGGCGGCCTGGTCTCTGACCAGACAGGTTGTTCGTAGAGATATTGCACTTGCTGACCTGTAACCAAGAGCTTCCACACAGGTGTGAACCACACTTGTTAGATGCTCACATACTCTTATTAAACAACCATCCCTCACCTCCACCCCCATCCATCTATCTATCTCTCTCTCTCTCTCTCTCTCTCTCTCTCTCTCTCTCTCTCTCTCTCTCTCTCTCTCTGTGGTGTTCAGAGAGAGAAAAGCAGTGGCAATCTTCCCCCTGACTATACTATCCAGTTTTGGTCCCCAGATGATATACAAGATCAAGGTAAACTTGAGAGGGCACAAGGGAAGGCAACAAACACAGCATCTCCATTAAGAAACACTATAATAATCTTTATTTACTACAAGTACATGTACAAGGTATACACACCATAGCTGATATCAGTGACATACTACTATATAGAAAGACACTTGTTATGCTGAGCATTTCCCGCAAATTAGGTCAGTTTTATCCCAGGATGCGACCCACACCAATCCACTAACACCCAGGTACCCATTTTATTGATGGGTGAACAGGGACAGTAGGTGTCTTATGGAAACACGTCCTAATGTTTTCCAGCAGTACCGAGGGATCGACCCCAGGACCTCAGTGTGTGAGGTGAGTGCGCTAGTGACCGGGGTACGGGGCACTGAGAACTCTCACCTCCATACCTGGAGAGATTTGACACACTAAACACTGCATCATTAAGTGGGTAACCATGGCATGAAACTCCGAGGAAAGAGGTGCGACACTAATGTGCGAGTAAACCGGTTATTATATTCGACAAGAAGCGCTAAATCCGTATGGATCGTACAATGACTGTAAAACTCATTTTGTAGAAACGCCAAATACTACAAAATACAGCCCACTGTAGTTGTTACAATTCTTTAAAAAACCACACACACATTATACATATATATATATATATACAATGGAAAGCGCTGAAAATATGGGATACAATACTAGCCTTGTATACACTATACAATAGAGTATACAAGAGAAGCAATGGCTAGGCCACCAGGACCCTGAGGGCATCTGCTCAGTGGTCCATCAGTCGACCATGGCACATATTTACGGCGAAAATCTAGACCCGTAGGGGTCATACAGTGCCTGGAGAATGGGAGGTGATCAAGTTTGATGAGAGGCAGGGGAAGAGACAGCTCCCATTCCTTGGATCAAGATATCCAAGTAGAGCACAACAGTGGTGCTATTACTAGTAGTTGTAGTAATAATAGCAGCAGTAGTAATAGTAATATAGTAGTAGTAGTAGTAGCAATAGTAATAATATTAATAGTAATATATTAATACTAATAGTAGTAATATAGTAATACTAGCAACAGTAATAGTATGAGTAGTAGTGCTAATAATAGTACTAGTAATAGTAGTAGTCGTAGTAATACTAGTAATAGTTAGTAGTAATAGGACCTACCAAGTAGGTATGTGTGTACATAACCATAACAGTGATTAAGATGACAGTGAAGGTGGAGAAGCAGGAGAGAACCTTGCGCTATACTGATCTCAACACTGTAGTCAGCACACAGCTTCCAACTACACGCTAAAGCACATCCGCCTTCCTCAGTCACAAATATTCTGCCTTCACCAATCCTTACGTTCACTCACACGGGTTTAGAGCCTCACAATGTAAACAAGTGTGTGTGTGTGTGTGTGTGTGTATGTCTGTTTTTCTCTGTCTCCTTCCCTGGCCTTATCTGTTTAGACAGAAACAACGGTACGTAAACAGTAAGTAGGTGATCCAAGCAGATGACCTAAGCGCACACTGCACTGTGTTATCTGTCATTGATGCTTAATCCCTCTCCCCCATCCTCCCTTCTCTCTCTCTCTCTCTCTCTCTCTCTCTCTCTCTCTCTCATCTGACTATGAGTGCCTGCAGACTATATACAATATTAGACTACCTGGGAAGGCGGAAACGTCTTGCTGATACATAATATAGCACATTTTGGAGGCTCCTTCCTGACGACCGCTGTGTCCAAACATACCTTCTCTTCACCCAGACACGTTCAGTATACTCCTGAGGCTGCACATACCCTCACTGCAGCAATTACTAGATATACCTTGACTGTGAGCAGTGGGTAATGTACCTTCCCACAGTGTAAACACACCAGTAACAAGGTGGGTCACATGACAGTGATCAGAGGAAGGTCACTGTAACAAGGTGGCTAGTATTACAGTGACGTAGGAAGGTATCTTATACGTTTAAAGATAGAATTTTTTTCATTTAATGTAAAAATTAATAATTTTGTACCAAAAAAACTTTAGAAAACTTACTTAACCTTAACACAATGAAATATATTTTTTTTCGTTAGCTTCAGAATGATTTTTGCGAAATTATTGCATACAAAAATTTTCGCTTGCCTTATTCGGCAAGAAGAGCGTTGCTATTTAAGCCAAAATCGCAAGTTTTACCTACTCGGCACGACATATATATAGTGACAAAGAGTATCATCACTGGCTTGGCATCACTTATACTGAAAGTTCTAGTTATCTAAACTCTCATTGTCCACACAGTTATAATGACATTGTTGTTATGGAGATCAATATTATAAAATACCAACACGATATAATGCAGTATAATGCGATCCTTGATTGACTACGTTTCGCCCACACAGTGAGCTTTATCAAGTCACAAACACATCTACCAGCGCAGAGTCTATATGAATATATATACTATATATATATATAGGAAGCAGTGACGAGGAGAATCATGTGGAGAATGTTGATAAGGCTGGATTTGAGACGAACCTGCAAGGAATGGGCAAGTAGGTTGGTTGCTATGTAGGATAACGAACAAGGGGTTCGTTATGTAGGATAACGAACAAGGGGTTCATTATGCAGGATAACGAACAAGGGGTTCGTTATGCAGGATAACGAACAAGGGGTTCGTTATGTAGGATAACGAACAAGGGGTTCATTATGCAGGATAACGAACAAGGGGTTCGTTATGTAGGATAACGAACAAGGGGTTCGTTATGTAGGATATCGAACAAGGGGTTCGTTATGTAGGATAACGAACAAGGGGTTCGTTATGTAGGATAACGAACAAGGGGTTCGTTATGTAGGATAACGAACAAGGGGTTCGTTATGCAGGATAACGAACAAGGGGTTCGTTATGTAGGATAACGAACAAGGGGTTCGTTATGCAGGATAACGAACAAGGGGTTCGTTATGCAGGATAACGAACAAGGGTTCGTTATGCAGGATAACGAAAAGGGGTTCGTTATGCAGGATAACGAACAAGGGGTTCGTTATGCAGGATAACGAACAAGGGGTTCGTTATGCAGGATAACGAACAAGGGGTTCGTTATGCAGGATAACGAACAAGGGGTTGCACGATAACGAACAAGGGGTTCGTTATGAAGGATAACGAACAAGGGGTTCATTATGCAGGATAACGAGCAAGGGGGTTCGGCTATGTTGTAAAAGCCGTTGCTATGTTGTGATGCCTTGAGTACCGCTACAGTGTTCACCACACTGGTTCATCATAGTCACCACAAATCAGCCACCAAGTAAACACAATGGTGACACAGTATACTCCCTTCCCCTCCATCGTCCACCAGGGAGTAACACAAGGAAGATAAACTCTCTCTCTTTAAACCCGAACAAGACAACATATAAACAAGAACTGCACTATATAAAGAAGGTCCCTCTGGCACGATCATCACGCCACAAATATCTCACATCTAAAGGTAGTTTATAAATCTATTTGTATGTATATATATTCTTGTCTGGTTCTGGAGAGAGTGAGTTAGCGACGGCCTAATTTATTAAGTAAAATTATATACACCAGCACTGTGTTGCTACACTGTTCTATATGATAGTTATACAGTGGGAACACCAGCAGTGTGTTGCTACACTATTCTATATGATAGTTACACAGTGGGAACATCAACAGTGTGTTGCTACACTATTCTATATGATAGTTACAGTGGGAACACCAGCAGTGTGTTGCTACACTATTCTATATGATAGTTATACAGTGGGAACACCAGCAGTGTGTTGCTACACTATTCTATATGATAGTTACACAGTGGGAACACCAGCAGTGTGTTGCTACACTATTCTATATGATAGTTACAGTGGGAACACCAGCAGTGTGTTGCTACACTATTTTATATGATAGTTACACAGTGGGAACAACAGCAGTGTGTTGCTACACTATTCTATATGATAGTTACAGTGGGAACACTAGCAGTGTGTTGCTACACTGTTCTATATGATAGTTACACAGTGGGACCACCAGCAGTGTGTTGCTACACTGTTCTATATGATAGTTACACAGTGGGAACACCAGCAGTGTGTTGCTACACTATTCTATATGATAGTTACACAGTGGGAACACCAGCAGTGTGTTGCTACACTATTCTATATGATAGTTCACAGTGGGAACACCAGCAGTGTGTTAATACACTATTCTATATGATAGTTACACAGTGGGAACACCAGCAGTGTGTTGCTACACTATTCTATATGATAGTTACAGTGGGAACACTAGCAGTGTGTTGCTACACTGTTCTATATGATAGTTACACAGTGGGAACAAAAGCTAGCTATGTTTCTCTGTCATATTCCATCACACAGAATGGGTCACATACTTAGTGCTGAAATGTGTCAATCTGAGCCGGCAGACTTCAATAGTGCCAGCCTGAGCCGGCAGACTTCAGTAGTGCCAGCCTGAGCCGGCAGACTTCAGTAGTGCCAGCCTGAGCCGGCAGACTTCAGTAGTGCCAGCCTGAGCCGGCATACTTCAGTAGTGCCAGCCTGAGCCGGCAGACTTCAGTAGTACAGTAACTATCACTAAGGAATTACCATCTCTCAGGGTGACGCAGCTGATACACAACTAACAGTAAGATATATCCATCATGTCAGAGCTGGAAGAAGAGAAATTCTACATGTAAAAGAAAGGAGTGGAGAGTAGAGGGGAAGTCACACCAAGCTATATGTCTCTAACAACACGTATGTATATTAATATATAAACACTGCAGTTATTCTTGTAATAGCCTTGGTGGGTGGGTGGTGAGAGGGTGGGTGGTGAGAGGGTGGGTGGTGAGAGGGTGGGTGGTGAGAGGGTGGGTGGTGAAAGAGGAAAGGAGGGTGAGTGGGTGGTGTATTGTCTGGGTTAGACGAAGCAAATATACACACGTGGAGGAAATTATGGGTGGACATGATGGGTGGACGTGTTCTAAATTCCCCCATCACTAGGAGCAGAAGGTCAGGCACCACTACGCAATACATTCATACCAGCAACACTCACAACACACAACACACTCACTCTTTCAAAACTACCCTCCAGCTCCACACAACAAGTTATCCACACAAAAAGTAGTTACCCACACAGAACATTTTCAACAGTTTGATCACAGATCAACATTAACCATCAATTACAAAATACATCAAATGGAACACAGTTAAAAACATTGAGTCTAAAAGTTACCCGAGGTCCCAACAGTCACCTCGGTGACTTGGTATCATTACGAACCTTACGAGGCTCAAACTTCGAAAGTATTATTTTCTAAAACGATTATCATTATTATAACTGAGCGCTAAACCCACCAAGGTCATATAGAGCCGTGTAAAATAATATTTTATCTATTTATTAGCGTTGCACAGAGAGGCGCAGGATCCCCCACCTCAGGCAGGTGGCCCTGGGTCAGGTGCGTCTGGCTAGTGCTCACTCCACACTAAACCTTCTCACAGACTAACTATCCTTGTGGAAAGAGAATGGTTCATCTGGCACATCCTTTCTGCTTGTGTGTAGAGGGGGAAGGAGGGAGCGGAGGATGGAAGATAAGAGATAGGATAAGAGCTAAAAATGAGAGAAGGGAAAAGACAGAACTAGAGGGTAGGAAAAATGATGGGAGAGAGAGGGTAGAAGGATGAGAGACTACGACAGAGGGCGAGGGATAGCACTAAGCAATAAACGGAAGGAAAGAGAAAGATGACATAAACGATACAAGAGAATGGACAAGCAAACGTAAAACACCACACGAGAAGATAGGATACAACAAACCATAGAGAGAATGATAATAATAATAATCTATATTTCTACAAGTACATGATACAACTTATACAGACCATAGCTGACATCACTGACACACTATATAGAAAGCCCCTGGTTATGCACAGCATTTCCCGCAACTTAGGTTAATTTTGTCCCAGGATGCGACCCACACCAGTCCACTAACACCCAGGTACCCATTTCCTGCTAGGTGATCAGGGACAGCAGGTGTCTTCAAAGGAAACGCGTCCCAATGTGTCCACCCGTACCGGGAATCGAACCACGGACCTCAGTGTGTGAGGCGAGTGCGCTACCAACCGAGCTACGGAAGACACTGAGGGAGAAGAGAGCAGGATGGGATGGTGGAGGTTAAGAGTGGCCAGGGTCACTTGTTGAGTGTGTTCTCAGAGAGTGACCTCGCAGGATGGTGGAGGTTAAGAGTGGCCAGGGTCACTTGTTGAGTGTGTTCTCAGAGAGTGACCTCGCAGGATGGTGGAGGTTAAGAGTGGCCAGGGTCACTTGTTGAGTGTGTTCTCAGAGAGTGACCTCGCAGGATGGTGGAGGTTAAGAGTGGCCAGGGTCACTTGTTGAGTGTGTTCTCAGAGAGTGACCTCGCAGGATGGTGGAGGTTAAGAGTGGCCAGGGTCACTTGTTGAGTGTGTTCTCAGAGAGTGACCTCGCAGGATGGTGGAGGTTAAGAGTGACCAGGGTCACTTGTTGAGTGTGTTCTCAGAGAGTGACCTCGCAGGATGGTGGAGGTTAAGAGTGGCCAGGGTCACTTGTTGAGTGTGTTCTCAGAGAGTGACCTCGCAGGATGGTGGAGGTTAAGAGTGGCCAGGGTCACTTGTTTAGTGTGTTCTCAGAGAGTGACCTCGCAGGATGGTGGAGGTTAAGAGTGGCCAGGGTCACTTGTTGAGTGTGTTCTCAGAGAGTGACCTCGCAGGATGGTGGAGGTTAAGAGTGGCCAGGGTCACTTGTTGAGTGTGTTCTCAGAGAGTGACCTCGCAGGATGGTGGAGGTTAAGAGTGGCCAGGGTCACTTGTTGAGTGTGTTCTCAGAGAGTGACCTCGCAGGATGGTGGAGGTTAAGAGTGGCCAGGGTCACTTGTTGAGTGTGTTCTCAGAGAGTGACCTCGCAGGATGGTGGAGGTTAAGAGTGGCCAGGGTCACTTGTTGAGTGTGTTCTCAGAGAGTGACCTCGCAGGATGGTGGAGGTTAAGAGTGGCCAGGGTCACTTGTTGAGTGTGTTCTCAGAGAGTGACCTCGCAGGATGGTGGAGGTTAAGAGTGGCCAGGGTCACTTGTTGAGTGTGTTCTCAGAGAGTGACCTCGCAGGATGGTGGGTCAACCAGGCAGGTGTGGCTGCTTGGTTTTTAGTACTCAGGAAAAATACGTGGACGTGGCATGACGGGCGAGCAGTGGGCAGGCAAGGGTGTTTCCCTCGTGGCTGGGACGGGGGTAACAGTCATCGTGGCAGGGGGTGATTGTTACCCTGGCGGGGGGGTTAATTCCCCTACACGACCAACATCTTCACCCCGACACTCTGAGCTAAGTCAAGGATTGTACCAGCAACACACACACACACACACATACACACACACACATACACACACACACATACACACACACACACACACACACACACTAAAACACACAAACACACACTAACACACAGAGGGCCACGGATCGCTGGCTATTTTGGTAGAGTCCAGTGGGCGCTAGTGGCACTGCATTTCTACTATCAAGACTAACTTAATAAACACGCCCACACCTCACATGTTGACGACACAGCCCACTATTCGCTAATCATATATACAAGAGTGCCAGAAGTCTGGACGGACATCCAGGATGTCATCCAACACTACTGGCACTCCATACAGTAGTGCCAGAGGTCTGGATGAACGTCCAGGATGTAATCCAACACTACTGGCACTCCATACAGTAGTGCCAGAGGTCTGGATGAACGTCCAGGATGTAATCCAACACTACTGGCACTCCATACAGTAGTGCCAGAGGTCTGGATGAACGTCCAGGATGTTATCCAACACTACTGGCACTCCATACAGTAGTGCCAGAGGTCTGGATGAACGTCCAGGATGTTATCCAACACTACTGGCACTCAATACAGTAGTGCCAGAGGTCTGGTTGAAAGTCCAGGATGTTATCCAACACTAATGGCACTCCATAAAGTAGTGCCAGAGGTCTGGATGAACGTCCAGGATGTTATCCAACACTGAGTGATTGAGACAGGTCCATCGGCCTCGAGGAAGGAGAAACATGTTGCCCCATCAACCGCTGGCTGGGGAAGGCCCAGAACTTAAAGGAAACCAGGATGTTTGTGGTAAGAGAGAGACAGAGAGAGAGAGAGAGAGAGAGAGAGAGAGAGAGAGAGAGAGAGAGAGAGAGAGAGAGAGAGAGAGAGAGAGAGAGAGAGAGAGAGAATGAATCACAGCATCCTGGAGGGTAGAAGAGTACATAGGCAAGGTAGATAGCACACTTTCCGGTGTACCTCAAGGCTAACTGCTGGCTCCTAACTAGTACCTAGCTAGGTACCCCCGCTGTTGCTGCGTCTTCACTTGATAATGGTCCAGTAGACCGAAATGCAACCTAGATTAATTTTCCATCATGTGGGTTAGTTGTGTTGCGATAGAACAACAATGTCGTGACTGTTAACTTTTACTGAAGAGGTGAGGCTAAGATAGTAACACTGAAGGCTCTCTCCCCACTCTTCACTCCCTCATATCACTACTACTACACTACGACTATTACTAACATCACTACAATTGCTACTACTACCAATACCACTGAGCTGACACCGTGTGTGCTACTACAGCTGACACTATGCTGCTACTGCTGACAGTGTGTTTTAGGCCACTCTTTAGTAAGTCGTGGGGCGCTTACATTAACCTAAATTTGGGTATCACGAGATGGAAATTTAGAGGCGGAGGATGTTAGTGAGGCAGGCCGGGTAAACACACGAACTGGTGCGTTGTGTGAAATGTGGGGAACACCCACCTGTGAGGTGGGTTGTGAGGTGGGTTGTGAGGTGGGTTCAACCTAGCAACTTATGATAAACAAGGGTGGGCGTGAGACCACAACCATCTTTAATATTATTATCACCACCACTACCGCCATTACTAATACTATCACTGTAAATACCAACACTACCACTACTACTATCATTACTGCTATTACTACTACTAGTACCATTACTGCTATTACTACTACTAGTACCATCATTATTGCTATTACTACGACTACTACCATCATTACTGTTATTACTACTAATACTACCATCATTACGGCTAATATCACCACTATCATCACTACTGCTACTACCATCACTACTACTACTAGTACCATCACTACTACTACTAGTACCATCACTACTACTACTAGTACCATCACTACTACTGCTACTACCATCACTACTACTACTAGTACCATCACTACTACTACTAGTACCATCACTACTACTACTAGTACCATCACTACTACTACTAGTACCATCACTACTACTACTAGTACCATCACTACTACTACTAGTACCATCACTACTACTACTACCTACTACTACTACCATCACTACTACTAGTACTATCACCACTACTACTGCCGTTCTGTCATCCATGAGCCAGAGTCAGCCAGGCTGTCATGGCAATGAAAGCCTGCGGGCTGCTAGCACCAAAACCCTGGTTGATCCATCAAGGAAGCCTGGTCGGGCTGCCAGGGTAGTAGGGGAAACCCTCCCTTGGCAACCTATAAGAGGTATGCAAGGCATGTGGGGGTAGGAAACTCCTGGACGCAACACTTTTCTACACCCGACAATAAAAACATCTCTAGTGTGAACGTCAGTGGCCTTGACGCCTCGTCTCACACATTCCATCATTACTCCCTGACATTCTATTATTACCTTCTGACATTCTATCATTACGGGATGGCTTCAGTTCCTTGGATAAGGAGCCCTTCGCTGCCGACAACAATTCAGCGGGGGCTACGGTAGCTTTATCCGTACCGCCCGAGCTAGTGTACTGTCCATCCCGTGTGTAGTGTTTGTAACCGCTGGAAATACACCAGGATTACATAGGTGACAATGGGCCTGTATCAGGCCCAACAACTAGCAGCAGTAACTATAATAGTTCTAGTTATGTTGCCTGAGTGCACTCAGTGTTCACTTAAGTGGCTAGTTTACTATACCTTTATACCTTTGAAGAGTTTCGAGAGTTTATCTACTCTCTGAGCCCGGCCATGGGCCAGGCTCGTCTGGTGCTTGCCTGGTCAACCAGGCTGTTGCTGCTGGACGCCCGCTACCCCACATATCCATCACAGCCTGGTTGATCTGGCACCTGGTGAAGATATTTGTCCAGTTTCCTCTTGAAGGCTTCTACACTGGTTCCAGCCGTGTTTCGGATATCTTCTGGTAAGATGTTGAATAGTCTGGGACCCCGGATGTTAATACAGTGCTCCCGTATTGTCCCCACCGCACCCCTGCTCCTCACTGGGTTTATTTTACACTTCCTCCCACATCTCTCACTCCAGTATGTTGTTATGGCAGTGTGCAGATTTGGGACCAGGCCCACAAGTACTTTCCAGTTATATATTATCATGTATCTCTCTCTCCTCCGCTCCAATGAGTACATGTTCAAGACTTGAAGGCGTTCCCAATAATTTAGATGTTTCAATGGCTCAATGTGAGCCGTAAACGATCTCTGAATTTGTTCCAGCTCTGCTATTTCTCCTGCCCTGAACGGGGCCGTCAGCACTGAGCAGTATTCTAAGTGAGGGAGCACTAGCGATTTGAATAGTGTCACCATCGGCATTATTTCCTTGTTTTGAAAGTTCTCAATACCCACCCCGTCATCTTCCTGGCTGTTGTGATCTTTTCTTGTTATGGTCTTTAAAAGACAGATCAGCAGACATAATTATTCCCAAGTCCTTTACGTGTTCCTTTCGTTCTATGTGGTGACCCTCTTGCGTTTTGTATATAGTGTTCCTTTTGAGTTCTTCATTTTTTCCATACCTAAGCAGCTGAAACTTATCACCATTGAACGTCATGTTGTTCTCCACTGCCCATTGGAAGACCCTGCTTATGTCCTCCTGTAATTTTTCAGTGTCCTCTACCGTAGTGACTTTCATGCTTATTTTAGTGTCATCTGCAAATGATGATACAAAAGTGTGCTGGGTGTTTTTATCTATGTCTGCTATGAGGATGAGAAACAGCAGAGGTGCCAGGACAGTGCCTTGGGGCACTGAGCTTTTGACCTCGCTGATGCTGGATCTTGCCCTGTTCACTACTACTTTTTGTGTTCTGTGTGTTAGGAACTCAAAAATCCATCTGCCTACTATGCATTCCATGTTCATCATCTGAGTGGCTAGTTTACTGTGCACCCTGTGTTCATCATCTGAGTGGCTAGTTTACTGTGCACCCCGTGTTCATCATCTGAGTGGCTAGTTTACTGTGCACCCTGTGTTCATCATCTGAGTGGCTAGTTTACTGTGCACCCCGTGTTCATCATCTGAGTGGCTAGTTTACTGTGCACCCCGTGTTCATCATCTGAGTGGCTAGTTTACTGTGCACCCCGTGTTCATCATCTGAGTGGCTAGTTTACTGTGCACCCCGTGTTCATCATCTGAGTGGCTAGTTTACTGTGCACCCCCTGTTCATCATCTGAGTGGCTAGTTTACTGTGCACCCCGTGTTCATCATCTGAGTGGCTAGTTTACTGTGCACCCCGTGTTCATCATCTGAGTGGCTAGTTTACTGTGCACTCCGTGTTCACCATTTTAAGCTGTAACGCAAAAAAAACACCAGGTTGTTACAGGTTTACAGGAGAGAGTCTGTAACAGACACAACTAGCTTGTTACAGGTTGACAAGAGTCCCAGTCACTTCACAGGTTACAATTCCTCCCACAAATTCACACAGTACAGAGATACAATTCCGATAAAATTGAGGTATGATGTTACAGTGGTCATGGCCGGGTTACAATCCAACCAGGTAACACAGTGCTCATCTAGTCGACCCAAAACGTGCATACAATCTTGACGTTCCAGGATTTCCTGTCCAGTTTTGTCTGGAGTTGGAACACTAAGATATTGTTCCAGTTTCTCTGGAGTTGGAACACTAAGATATTGTTCCAATGTATAGGCCTGTCTCCCCCCCCCACGTGACGTGTGACCAACATATATACACTAACCGTACTACTAACAGTACTACTACTACTACTACTATGGCTGCTGCTGCCGGAGACACTGTCAGTCTTACACTATCAGTAACACCATCTGATAATCAACCCACCTTGTTACCTCCTCCAGAAGCAGGTTTAAACCTGACACATTTAACAAAGATGAACAACTGATCCCCTTCTTGCTACCTGCACTCTTCAGTCTTCACACTAGCTACCCAGTCAGTACCTGTCAACTTCTGAGACAGCAAAATATTCTCTTCAGTACTACTGCGGTAGTTTAGTCATCAGTTTTCTCACGCTCCTGGAGGCGTGTGAGAGGAATGAAAAAATTAACTGTAATTCCTTCATTAACACACGAAGGTGAGGGGGACAGGCCCCCCTTACCTTTGTACTCACCTAATTGTGGTTGCAGGGGTCGAGACTCAGCTGCTGGCCACGCCTCTTCGCTGGTCACTACTGGGTCGTCTCTCTCTCTCTCCTTGCTCCATGAACTTTATCATACCTCGTCTTAAAGCTATGTATGGTTCCTGCCTCCACTACATCACTTGCTAGACTATTCCACTTCCTGACAAATCTATGACTAAAGAAATACTTCCTAACATCTCTTTGACTCGTCTGAGTCTTGAACTTCCAATTGTGACCCCTTGTTGCTGTGTTCCATCTCTGGAACATCCTGTCTCTGTCCACCTTGTCAATTCCACGCAGTATTTTGTATGTCGTTATCATGTCTCCCCTAACCCTCCTATCCTCCAGTGTCGTCAGGCCGATTTCCCTTAACCTTTCTTCGTAGGACAATCCCCTTAGCTCTGGAACTAGCCTTGTTGCAAACTTTTGCACTTTCTCTAATTTCTTGACGTGCTTGACCAGGTGTGGGTTCCAAACTGGTGCTGCGTACTCCAGTATGGGCCTGACGTACACAGTGTACAGTGTCTTGAACGATTCCTTACTAAGGTATCGGAACGCTATTCCATGTGCAGGTTATCTGTGTATTGTTGCAGTCAGGGTATTGTACCACCTTGTTCTTAAGCTGTGTACCTCCTGCCTACCATCATACACAAATATGCTACATTCAGATCTCAAACTATTTATAGCAAGTGATGAGGGTAAGACAAGATTTTGTTGGGAATTTTAACCCCGGAAGGTTAGCCACCCAGGATAACCCAAGAAAGTCAGTGCGTCATCGAGGACTGTCTGTCTTATTTCCATTGTGATCCTTCAGTCTTGTCCCCCAGGATGCCACCCATACCAATTGACTAACACCCAGGTACCTACTTACCTGCTAGTTGAACAGGGACAGCAGGAGTAAGGAAACATGCCCAATGTTTCCATCCTTCCCGGGGATCGAACCACACACAATCAGCGTGTGAGGCAAGAGCGTTGCCTACCAGGCCCCGGGCCACCCAACACAAACTATTAAACTGTGCGTATTAGCAGTCTGCACAAGTTGAGAGCAACAACTGGCTTGGAAGACAGTGCAAAATATCTCCAATGACTTTCAGGGCTATGACGAGTGCACTACTCAGTGTAAGGGGACCAAGACACTTCAATACCATTCCCTCAAACATAAAATAAATTACCAACACACTCGTAGGTGTTGTTTAAGATTGAACTGGATCAGTTCCTGATCAGCTGGGCTGTGGTGCATACGTTGGACTGCGTGTGTCCGACACCAACAATCTGGTTGATCAGGCTAGCAACCAATACTACACAACCAACACAACAATGATATCATGTTAAAACAACATTCGGTGTTATCTTGGTTAAGACAACATATAGTGTTATCTTGGTTAAGACAACATATACAGTGTTATCTTGATTAAGACAACATATACAGTGTTATCTTGATTAAGACAACATATACAGTGTTATCTTGGTTAAGACAACATATACAGTGTTATCTTGGTTAAGACAACATATACAGTGTTATCTTGATTAAGACAACATATACAGTGTTATCTTGGTTAAGACAACATATACAGTGTTATCCTAGTTAAAACAATATATAGTGTTATCTTGGTTAAGACAACATATACAGTGTTATCTTGATTAAGACAACATATACAGTGTTATCTTGGTTAAGACAACATATACAGTGTTATCCTAGTTAAAACAATATATAGTGTTATCTTAGTTAAGACAACATATACAGTGTTATCTTGATTAAGACAACATATACAGTGTTATCTTAGTTAAGACAACATATACAGTGTTATCTTGATTAAGACAACATATACAGTGTTATCTTGATTAAGACAACATATACAGTGTTATCTTGATTAAGACAACATATACAGTGTTATCTTGGTTAAGACAACATATACAGTGTTATCTTGGTTAAGACAACATATACAGTGTTATCTTGATTAAGACAACATATACAGTGTTATCTTGATTAAGACAACATATACAGTGTTATCTTGGTTAAGACAACATATACAGTGTTATCTTGGTTAAGACAACATATACAGTGTTATCTTGATTAAGACAACATATACAGTGTTATCTTGGTAATACAACATATACAGCGTTATCTTGGTTAAGACAACATATACAGTGTTATCTTGATTAAGACACCATATGCAGTGTTATCTTGGTAATACAACATATACAGCGTTATCTTGGTTAAGACAACATGCCTGGCATGAGGCAGTGTGCACTGGCTGAGGGCACACAGGCTGGGCAGGCCTACCCTCGGGCACTGGAAAATCCGTCCCCCAACCCTGAGCTTTCTTCACACCGTTAACCTACCCAACCACCACTACTACTACTACCCAACTATTACTACCACTACTACTACCACAACCACACCCTCCAGTACTACCACAACCACCACTACTACCTTTATATATATATATATATATATATATATATATACATTTTTTTTATGAAAACGGAAAATCTCCCTATATTTAAGCTGAGAAATGGGCTGGTGGGTTGGTGGGCTGCTGGTGGGTTGGTAGTCATGCAGGTGAGGTCCCTCAACCCTTACCTTGAGGACTAGGTGACCCAACGCTAGGGGAACTTCCCTGGCTGACTAGACTCGTCGTCTCCTACACCTGTTCACCTGGCAGTACCAGACTAGTTGTCTGCTAACACCTGCTACACCTGTTCACCTGGCAGGACTAAACTAGTTGTCTGCTAAAACCTGTTCACCTGGCAGTACTAGACTAGTTGTCTGCTAACACCTGCTACATCTGTTCACCTGGCAGGACTAAACTAGTTGTCTGCTAACACCTGTTCACCTGGCAGGACTAGACTAGTTGTCTGCTAACACCTGCTACACCTGTTCACCTGGCAGGACTAGACTAGTTGTCTCCTAACACTTGCTACACCTGTTCACTTGCCAGGACTAGAGACATAATCCTACACCTTTTCACTTGGCAGTATTAGAGGCATGATCTAACACCTGCTACACCTGTTCACCTGGCAGACAGCAGGTAACTGTTGTGGGTGGCACTGTGCCGGACACACAACACAGGGTCACACACACAACGTCTCAGTGTCTGCAGTTATCCTGGCGTATTATCCTTCTGAGGTTACTAATCCTAATCCTCCTTCTCTATCCCATTCAGACCGGTTTTAATATCGTCTCGTAGCCCTGCTCTTCCTGCCCTCTCACACAAATGCTAGTTAATGGGGGGAGGGGGTTTGATGCCTATCTACTACAGGAGTAAAGAATAACACCTAAAATTACTGTACTGGAAGATTGTACTGCAGTGATAGTGTAACTGTTTGTATGAGGAGACGGAGTGTCGAGCCTGCAACAGCAGCAGTCTTGCAGCCTTGTGTGTGGGTTAGGAAGGCGGGGTTCGACCCCGGGGACACAAGGTTGAGTCTCCACACAGTCGATCGTGCGTACAAGGGTTCACAAAGATCAGTGAATACACTGACCATTTTTCCGTTGGTAACTGTCTTATATTGCAGTGATATTATATGTGTTTAATACACACACCTGAGTCAACCACAACACATGTACACACCTGAGTCACCCACAACACATGTACACACCTGAGTCACCCACAACACATGTACTCACCTGAGTCACCCACAACACATGTACACACCTGAGTCACCCACAACACATGTACACACCTGAGTCACCCACAACACATGTACACACCTGAGTCACCCACAACACATGTACTCACCTGAGTCACCCACAACATATGTACAGACACGGAAACACTACACAACACTTAGTTAGGTTAGGTGTCTAAGTTAGGTTAGGTTTCTAAGTTAGGTTAGGTTTCTAAGTTAGGTTAGGTTTCTAAGTTAGGTTAGGTTTCTAAGTTAGGTTAGGTGTCAAAGTTAGGTTAGGTGTCTAAGTTAGGTTAGGTTTCTAAGTTAGGTTAGGTTTCTAAGTTAGGTTAGGTTCTAAGTTAGGTTAGTGTCTAAGTCTAGGAGGTTAGTGGTTAGGTCTAAGTTAGGTTAGGTGTCTAAGTTAGGTTAGGTGTCTAAGTTAGGTTAGGTGTCTAAGTTAGGTTAGGTGTCTAAGTTAGGTTAGGTGTCTAAGTTAGGTTAGGTGTCTAAGTTAGGTTAGGTGTCTAAGTTAGGTTAGGTGTTTAAGTTAGGTTAGGTTTGGTCCATCACTCTCAACAAAAACATCTTTCAATCTGGAAGATTTTTTTTTGTGGAGGGAAGAGAAATTTTTAAGGGGTTTGGGCCAATTTCCTTGGTAATATTTTGGTTCAGTTAGTTTAGAAATAATCTATGTTTATACTCGCCAGAGTATACTTGTCCACCACGTTAGAGATAGTGAGAGATATTATGAGATAGTGAAAAATAGGTTGCTCATCTTTAAGTTGACTGTGGCGACCCACCAGGAGTGAGAGAGAGAGAGAGAGAGAGAGAGAGAGAGAGAGAGAGAGAGAGAGAGAGAGAGAGAGAGTAGGACATCCATCTTCAGGCAGGAGTTTGAGAAATTGTAAGCATAGAGAAAGTGGCAGTAAAGCAAGAAATTTAAAAAAATAGAGAGAGACAGAATAACAAAAGATACATGTGGAGGCAGACAGAGTGGCAACAGCCCATCAGATAACAACAGTGATAACACACAGTAGCGAGCAACAAGTTATCCTAGTCACGTGTCATCATATCTGGTGAGCCGACTTTGTCACACACCAACCTGGACAGATATCTCAAGAGGATGGACATGATAATAGAGATGTACAGAGAAATGGTTCAGAGAACCGACACGATGATGGCTTAAGACACTTGTGCAACACTCGGGTATTTTTATTGTGGAAACGTTTCGCCAACCAGTGGCTTCCTCAGTCCAATACAGAGAAGAATGGTTGAAGATCAGGAGTAGTTTGAGGTAATCAGTCCCCCAGCCTGGAGTCCATGTGAGGGACTTCAGGCTGTTGGTAGCAGGTTGGAGAGTCTTGGTCCAAGGATAATGGCACAGTGTTCTCTTACTGTGCCCATAGTGCCCCTATTTTTCACTGGGTTTATTCTAACCTTACCCCAGTAAGGTACGGTAGAGTGTAGAATGTGTAGGTGACCATCAAGTATATTCCGTGTATATATTATGATGTATCTCCCTTGTTTACCTTCAAGACATTTACAAACGTTGATTTCTCCTCCTGTTATAGAAGTCTACGCTCCTTACAGTGGTAAATGCCCCAGGCTACTTGCATGCTACGCTCCTTACAGTGGGAAATGCCCCAGGCTACTTGCATGCTACGCTCCTTACAGTGGGAAATGCCACAGGCTACTTGCATGCTACCCACACTAGTGGTCTCTCACTTTCGAAAGTTCTCATTATCCAACCTATCATTTCCTTGATCGTTGATGCGTTCGCCTTATTGTGTTCTCTAAACAATAGGTTATCTGACGGTATTATTCCAAGGACTGTGCGTGATGCCTTCGCTGAATGTGCTGGTCTGTCTGCGGTTTCTGTTCCGTGTTCGTTCTGCGGTCTACGTCGTCAACGAGACCAAGTAGGCAGTCTGAAACGAGACCAACCAGGGTACCCCGATTGCCAAAACGTTTCGCGTGCCTTTGCAGGCTTCTTCAGTCAAATACAGAAGTGACTAAGTGGAGAGAGCAGAAGCACACTGACAAAGAGGAAGTGATCAGTCCCTTAGCCTTCAAGTAGTTTTCCTTAGGGGGTCAGTCCCTCAACCGTGAGAAGTATTCAGCTCCACAGCTGAGGGACTGACCACCTCATCTCTACCTCTCCAATGCCAGGAGACTGGCTCCAATATTTAGCCAAATGTTGAAAAGTATCTCATTTATCAACCTCTCGGTTTTCTGAGCCATTCATCCATACAACTGAAGAAGCCAGCAGAGTAGGCGAAACGTTTCGACAAAAAAGACAGCCAAATGATGCACAGGTGTCGTACCTATCCATGAAGCTGAGCAAATGAACTGCCTCACCCCAAACAAGTCCACAGGACTACTACTGCGTTGACCTCTCGTGTGTGACTCACAGCTGTATGCCAGTGTGTGTGTGTGTGTGTGTGTGTGTGTGTGTGTGTGTGTGTGTGTGTGTGTGTCTCCCTAACTATAAGTTGTAAACATCACTGCCTCTCATCCTTCCTTGAAAAATACTAGTATTTAATGGGAAATTCTTGATCACATTAGCGCATCAACAAAGTTATTAAAACTAAAACTATATTAAGAGAGATTATGTTACAAAAGCTATTTTAAACTGCGCTTTCAGAGTAACTGGAAACCACGAGATTCTCTCTCTCTCTCTCTCTCTCTCTCTCTCTCTCTCTCTCTCTCTCTCTCTCACACACACACACACACAGCCTCGGTGGCCTGGTGGCTAAAGCTCGTTACACGCACAGAGGGCCCGGGTTCAATTCCCGGCGGGGCGGAAACATTTCGAAGTGTTTCCTTACACACACACACATACAACAGGCCTAGTGTCTAATCGACATGTGCCTAGGACAAAATGGTAACTAACACACAGAGGTGTTGTGTGACGACAGGGCGGTAAGAGCATTTGCACTAGCCTGAGGGAAGGTGTGAGGGAGAGATGAAGGTGAGGGAAAGAGAGGGGGTGAGGGAGAAAAGAGTAGTGAGGGAGACATGAGGGAGGGGGCAGGCAGGCTGTTTTGTTTCAGCAAAACTGAATAATCTGCAGTGTGTTGCTACACTGTATTATATGATAGTTACACAGTGGGAACACCAGCAGTGTGTTGCTACACTATTCTATGTGATAGTTACACAGTGGGAACACCAGCAGTGTGTTGCTACACTGTATTATATGATAGTTACACAGTGGGAACACCAGCAGTGTGTTGCTACACTATTCTATGTGATAGTTACACAGTGGGAACACCAGCAGTGTGTTGCTACACTGTATTATATGATAGTTACACAGTGGGAACACCAGCAGTGTGTTGCTACACTGTATTATATGATAGTTACACAGTGGGAACACCAGCAGTGTGCTGCTACACTGTTCTATATGATAGTTACACAGTGGGAACACGAGCAGTGTGTTGCTACACTATTCTATATGATAGTTACACAGTGGGAACACGAGCAGTGTGTTGCTACACTATTCTATATGATAGTTACACAGTGGTAACACCAGCAGTGTGTTGCTACACTGTTATATATGATAGTTACAGTGGTAACACCAGCAGTGTGTTGCTACACTGTTCTATATGATAGTTACACAGTGGGAACACCAGCAGTGTACTGCTACACTGTTCTATATGATAGTTACACAGTGGGAACACAAGCAGTGTGTTGCTACACTGTTCTATATGATAGTTACACAGTGGGAACACCAGCAGTGTGTTGCTACACTGTTCTATATGATAGTTACACAGTGGGAACATAAGTTAGCTATGTTTCTCTGTCATATTCCATCACACAGGATGGGTCACATGTATAGTGAGATGGCAGACTTCAGTAGTGTCAGTCTGAGATGACAGACTTCAGTAGTGTCAGTCTGAGATGACAGACTTCAGTAGTGTCAGTCTGAGATGACAGACTTCAGTAGTGTCAGTCTGAGATGACAGACTTCAGTAGTGTCAGTCTGAGATGACAGACTTCAGTAGTGTCAGTCTGAGATGACAGACTTCAGTAGTGTCAGTCTGAGATGACAGACTTCAATAGTGTCAGTCTGAGATGACAGACTTCAGTAGTGTCAGTCTGAGATGGCAGACTTCAGTAGTGTCAGTCTGAGATGACAGACTTCAGTAGTGTCAGTCTGAGATGGCAGACTTCAGTAGTGTCAGTCTGAGATGACAGACTTCAGTAGTGTCAGTCTGAGATGGCAGACTTCAGTAGTGTCAGTCTGAGATGACAGACTTCAATAGTGTCAGTCTGAGATGACAGACTTCAATAGTGTCAGTCTGAGATGGCAGACTTCAGTAGTGTCAGTCTGAGATGACAGACTTCAGCAGTGTCAGTCTGAGATGACAGACTTCAATAGTGTCAGTCTGAGATGGCAGACTTCAGTAGTGTCAGTCTGAGATGACAGACTTCAGCAGTGTCAGTCTCAGCTGGCTGACTTAATCAGGTCAGTGAGGATATGGTCAAGTACTCCATCAAAGGGTCATCAGCTGATACAGCTTCAAATGTTTGGCTGCAGCAGAACTGTAGTCACTATCATAGTAGATACAAGAGGGTAGGAGGGGGGAGGGAGTGACGGGGTGAAACAGAGGTTAGCGCCCCCTACCCGCTGTCTCTCTCCTCCCTCTCCCCCTCCCTGTCAGGTAATTAACCCCTCCACCTGACTGGGCAGCAGGTGGGTGCCTTGCTTGGAGGGAGTCTGGAGGGAGTCTGGAGGGAGTCTGGAGGGAGTCTGGAGGGAGTCTGGAGGGAGTCTTTCCATCTCCGTCTCTCCTTCTCCGTATATTCTTCCCTCTCTTTTTCATTTCTTTTTTTTCCTCCTCTCTTGTAAACCCTCCTTCATCCCCTCCCTCCTTCCTTCCTCTTCCTTCTTTCTATCACCCGTATATCCGTATAGAGCGCTAAACGCGTACTTTCACTCCACACAGAAGTAAAATGCATGTCTCCCCTTTCTCTCTCTCTCTCTCTTACTGTCTAAACTTTTCCTTACACTCCCTTCCCCCCCCTCTCTCTCTCACACCACATCCCACGTAATACCTCCCTCCCCCCTCCCCAACGATCAGTTTCTTGGAAGAAACTGTTTCTGGGAACGACAATCCTGAGGTCGACTTCCTTTTGTTTTGTGTTTTGGAAGAGTTCACTTTGGAAAGAGAGGGAGAGAGTTAATGATAAGTTGCACCAGAAATACACATACCAAAATATTACAACAATCTGAGGTCATTATCGTGATGGAATGTGTGTGTGTGTGTTTCCTTTAAGGCTCCGGTGCTCTTCATCCACTCCAAGGCTGCGGGACTGATTGCCTCATCTTTTGTATATAATTCTTCACATTATATCCTTGTATTGATAAAGTGACTGGTTGGTGAAACGTCTACAAATACAGATCCGCCGATGTTGCACACGTGTCTAATACTTCAACCCAGTCATGTGTTGTATAAAGGACCTATAATGACTACTGAGATTCCTCAAAGCTACTCTTAGATTGCCAGACAAGTATTAGCTGCAGAGGTTATTCGTCTGATGTAAGCCTCTGGCGGTACACCAGGTACTTTGCTCACCCCTGGGCTCCACACCTCACTCTTTAAGCGAGCTCTACAACCTCAAGTCTCCCTTCCACAATCTTCATAACCCTGCATTTACTGGGATTAAAGTCAAACAGCCACTTCCCTGATCAGTCGTGCAGTTTGCCCAGAGCCACTTGGAGCCTCTGCCTGTGTTCAGTGTTCTGCTTCCTCTCACAGAATCCATGGTGACACCTAGTCAGGTTCCACTGCTTTTGATATATCCAACTCCATCAATTTGTTTGTACTACTTTCCTTGTTGTGTGTATGTCGTTGCGTACCTGTCATTGTAACCTGTTGCCTAGTCCTTCTAGTACTGTCCTTGTTTCCACCGTGAAGTGTTCTCTGGTCAACACTTGACAGACTTGTCGATTGTCCTGAGTTGCTCTTCAACCTTGCTCAGTCAACTGACCTGGGTCTGATGTGGCTGTGAAGCTGTGTTTTCCTTCATTCACGGTCTTTGTTGCTCTCTCATTCTCTTAATGTTGTTCACCCTCTTTCCTCACCCTACCGTATTTATTTCTGTTTAATCTGTTCGCTTCTCTGTCCTCACCTCTCTCTCTCTCTCTCTCTGTTTCAACAGGTTCACTAACTCACAAGGTTCTACGGGAGAGGCATCACATCTGTCATGTTGGTCTGTCCGAGCATCTACACTCTCGTTACCGTCTCGCATTAACTCACGCTAGACCCTCACTAATACACACCCTCACTAATATACACCCTCACTAATACACACCCTCACTAATACACACCCTCACTAATACACACCCTCACTAATACACACCCTCACTAATACACACCCTCACTAATACACACCCTCACTAATACACACCCTCACTAATACACACCCTCACTAATACACACCCTCACTAATACACACCCTCACTAATACACACCCTCACTAATACACACCCTCACTAATACACACCCTCACTAATACACACACACTTCAACACTGCATGAACTCTTGTCATGAGACAACAGAGGTGTTATAGAGACTTGTCTCTAGAGAGAGTCTATAAACTAGAGTTTAAGCCCCTCGTTTGTGCTCTCAGAGGTATATACACCGAGAGATTCCTCTTTTTCAGCTTTATATACACAGAGACGCCTGTCTCTGAGTTATATACCGAGAGAGGTCTCTCTCAGCGGTATAGTATTATAGCGGTATAGTGTTGCTAGTGTCACTACTCCACCTCTGAGAAAACTTCCCCTCATTTCTTCTGTTGCTACTCTTGCAACATTGCACAGCTCCTGATGACACATACACAGACGTGTGAAAGTACCTGAGCTAAATATCCCCCCCCCGTGGACTGTCTTGCACAGATACCCAAATGTTACACAAGTGACTCAGTCTTAAACCTTTCCAGAGATACACACAACATCCCCCCAATGAAAAGCAGGGGCGCCACTAGCACGATAAGAGACAACACAATAAATGTGAGGGGCCCAAGACTGTTCAACTGCCTCCCAGCATACATAAGGGGGATTACCAATAGACCCCTGGCTGTCTTCAAGAAGGCGCTGGACAGTCACCTAAAGTCAGTACCTGACCAGCCGGGCTGTGGTTCGTACTTCGGGTTGCGTGCGGCCAACAGTAATAGCCTGGTTGATCACGCCCTGATCCACCATAATGCCTGGTCACAGACCCGTCCGCGGGGGCGTTGACCCCCGAAACCCTCTCCAGAAATACAATATCAGAGTCGCTGACCGGCTTCTAAAAATAAACCGTAGAAAATCCCAGCACCAGGAAAATTTATATATATTTTTTTATTCTATAACTTCGGCCGCAAGCAATATGACGCCCCGAAGCAAAAATAATAGGAAAATGCAGGATGAATAGCCAGAACAGGTGACGTGCGCAGAGTTAAGGCGCAGAAATACCTCCAGTGTCATGCTGTGAGCAGTGTCATAACAATCCTTTAGTAACACTAAGTGTTGATACAACACTCGCCTAGCTTATTATTATTATTATAATTATAACAACAACAACAAGGTCATGACGCAATTCATCAACAATATTAAGAATGTACACAAGTCAACACTGTATAGTTTGTAACATGAGAGAGAGAGAGAGAGAGAGAGAGAGAGAGAGAGAGAGAGAGAGAGAGAGAATTAGAGAGAGAGATCCATCCAAATACTGCTTCCTTTCGTGCGTGCGTGCGTCAGCGTGTACTCACCTATTTGTGGTTGCAGGGGTCGATTCATAGCTCCTGGCCCCGCCTCTTCACTGATTGCTACTAGGTCCTCTCTCTCCCTGCTCCATTAGCTTTATCAAACCTAGTCTTAAAACTATGTATGGTTCCTACCTTCACTACGTCACTTCCTAGGTTATTCCACTTCCTGACAACTCTATGACTGAAGAAATACTTCCTAACATCCCTTTGACTCATAGGAGTCTTCAACTTCCAATTGTGACCCCTTGTTTCTGTGTGTGTGTGGCAGGTAGTCCTAACATTCTTCAATCTGACCAACACAAGCCCAATAAGGTATCCCAGTAACCTACAAGCCCAGCCTCCTCTACCTTCAAACTGTATAGTTTGTAACATGAGAGAGAGAGAGAGAGAGAGAGAGAGAGGATGGGCATAATATTACAATGTAGAAAAATATAAAAATATGTATACATTTGTGTATGTATATATACGGTCATCTACTCACTGATCTACCATGTCTTAAACGCTAGACACTAAGATAGGCGGCGTCTCAGAGAAGCATCTTCAAGAAGATAAGATGGGGAGATAAGAGATGCGGTGTAACTGGGTCACTAACTGATTACTCTAGATGGGTGATGCTTTCTGTACTTTTCTGTGATAGAGGAAGAGTGTTCGTCAACTACACTGTTCTATATGATAGTTACACAGTGGGAACACCAGCAGTGTGTTGCTACACTATTCTATATGATAGTTACACAGTGGGAACACCAGCAGTGTGTTGCTACACTGTTCTATATGATAGTTACACAGTGGGAACACCAGCAGTGTGTTGCTACACTATTCTATATGATAGTTACACAGTGGGAAACCAGCAGTGTGTTGCTACACTGTTCTATATGATAGTTACACAGTGGAACACCACGTGTGTTGCTACACTGTTCTATATGATAGTTACACAGTGGGAACACCAGCAGTGTGTTGCTACACTGTTCTATATGATAGTTACACAGTGGTAACACCAGCAGTGTGTTGCTACACTATTCTATATGATAGTTACACAGTGGGAACACCAGCAGTACAGCGCTGCTGCTTTAACTACAAACACTAAAGACAGAACCACCAACAACAAACAACCAGTAGCACACACAGAGCATCTCACCTACGACTCTGCAAAGTGTAAACACTGTCTATGGCCTTTAAAGAGGCTACCTCACAGCATAAATGACTTTAGAGACGCAGGTAAGGAACTCACAGTGACTGTGTATAACACGAGGTAATATCAAGGACTCGAAGATAGGCACCTCAATCCTATGGAAGGATTCTTTTATCAGAAGGATGCGACGCTGAGTTAATGGAAATCCTATTCAGGGAATCTCACATCAAGGAGGTCAGGGCAAGAGTACCGTCTGAGAGGGAGGTCAGGGCAAGTGTACCATCTGAGAGGGAGGTCGGGGCAAGTGTACCATCTGAGAGGGAGGTCGGGGCAAGTGTACCATCTGAGAGGGAGGTCAGGGCAAGTGTACCATCTGAGAGGGAGGTCAGGGCAAAAAAACCGGTCTGAGAGTGAGGTCAGGGCACGAGTTCCACCTGAGAGGCGGGGCCAGGAGCTGTGAATCGACCCCTGCAACCACAAATAGGTGAGTGCAACAAACATATCACCCGAGGAGTGACAAACACTATAACTTCACCGACACACAAAATCCTGAGACTACAAGAACAGCCTTCAGGAATGTTAACAAGAAAGCATACAGATGATAGTATACAACATACACAAGACCAGTACTGTAATACACAGAGCCAGACACAGTGAAACTTGAGAAAGGTCAAAGATTTGCTACAAAACATGACCCAGAACCACGAGAGGTGGGATACCAACACAGCTTAATAAGAATATAAGGACGAACACCGCACGAAGCCTACTGGTCCATACTAGGGAGGTCCATCTCAAACTCAAACACAATAGCAAATTGAATGGGATTTTCCGTCATGTCTCCGAGAGGAGACATAACCACGATATAGAAGATACTCAAGAGAAACAGACGGTGTTGATAATGACGGTGTTCAAGAGGGGGGTCCACAAGAGTTAAGAGGGGTCAGTGCCCCCGGGAGCCGGTCTCAGACCAGGTCACGCTATGACCACGTTAGGAAGGAGTGTGGTGGTGGAGGTGACAGCAGTGAAGGATCCAGAGCACGCCAGCTATTCTAAAGGCTGGACTCTAGCTCTCGGGCCCAGACTTTTATGTGACACAAATGACGCGTAACTAGGTTATTAGACACACACACACACACACACACACACACACATTATCCCAGATTCACATATATAAACTCAACAACAACAACAACAATCCCTCACTAAATCCTCCTTCACGCACTGTTCACTCCATTTTTACCTCATTCCCTCCCTTCCTTCCTCCCTCCCTTTCTTCCTTCCTCCCTCCCTTCCTTCCTTCCTTCCTTCCTCCAACACATTCATCAACAATCACGTACGATGGAAAATACCACTAAGGTATATTCCATTCAGCAGTGATGGAGTGATGGAGACTGATGGAGACAGTGGTGGGAGAGTGATGGAGACGGTGGTGGAGCACCACCAAAATATTTATTACATATAATAATAATACAACCCAAGATAACTATCAGTGTTGTGATCTTAAGATAAACACAACATTGTAAGTGAACACCAGCACAGTAGAGAACACCTGTTGTAAACATGTGTGTGTACTCACCTAGTTGTGGTTGCAGGGGTCGAGTCATAGCTCCTGGCCCCGCCTCTTTACTGGCCTCTACTGGGTCACTCTCCCTGCGCCATGAGCTTTATCATACCTCTTCTTAAAGCTATGTATGGATCCTGCCTCCACTACATCGCTTCCCAAACTATTCCACTTCCTGACCACTCTGTGACTGAAGAAATACTTCCTAACATCCCTGTGATTCATCTGAGTCTTCAACTTCCAACTGTGACCCCTTGTTGCTGTGTCCCATCTCTGGAACATTCTGTCTCTGTCCACCTTGTCAATTCCTCTCAGTATTTTATATGTCGTTATCATGTCCCCCCTTTCTCTCCTGTCCTCCAATGTCGTGTGTGTGTGTGTGTGGACCCGCCTATATATGGTTGCTCGGGATGAAATCTCAGCTCTTGTCTTACACACAGTACTGGAGTGAACACAGTACTGGAGTGAACACAGTACTGGAGTGAACACAGTACTGGAGTGAACACAGTACTGGAGTGTTCTCTCACACAACCATTACCCTGTTTGTCCTTCTTCCTCTCTCATTAAAGAGTCGTTCCCTAACTTGCACACAATACTTTTAAACGAAAAGGCAAATATCTTCGAAATTTAGGCTGAGAGAGAGATGCTGGGCTCTAAGACACAAGGAGGTTACGGGGGGTTTGGTTCCAGCAGAACTGCAGTCACTATCACTAGGAATCACCATCCTTAAGGATGGCCTGGCCCACAACGGGACTCCGAAGGTTGGAGAGGAGGTGGTGGGTGTACGTGGAGGGAGGGAGGGAGTGGGTAGGGGTAGGGGATGCAATTCAGCGCTAATAGCCAAATCACTGTCGTCCCTGGCGCCCTAACTACCGGATGGGAATGATTGTAATAATCCTGGGCACCGTTCTCACATTTACTGCCAGTATAAAGTTGACCCGGGAAGTGTAGTAAGGACGGTACTTTATTAGTGGTTGAAGGTAGTTACAAGTGGCTGAAGGAAGTAGTTACAAGTGCTAACAACACCCAGGTACCCCATCAGTACCTACAGACAACATAGGGACTCAACACACACCTAAACAGGTACACTGTTCGCACGGGCTTCTGTTTTCTGTTGTCCAGCCTAATTGGCCAGAGACCACACACACACACACACACACACAGAGTACAGGCTAGGTGGACAAAGGCTACAAACCTCGGCAAAGGAGAAAGACCTTGGAGTGAGTATAACGCCAAGCACGTCTCCGGAGGCACACATCAACCAGATAACTGCGGCAGCATATGGGCGTCTGGCAAACCTTAGATTAGCGTTCCGTTACCTTAACAAGGAATCGTTCAAGACACTGTACACCGTGTACGTCAGGCCCATACTAGAATATGCAGCACCAGTCTGGAACCCACACCTGGTCAAGCAAGTAAGGAAACTAGAGAAAGTGCAAAGGTTTGCGACAAGGTTAGTTCCACAACTCAGGGGTCTGTCTTATGAAGAAAGGTTGAGGGAAATAGGACTAACAACACTGGAGGAAAGAAGGGTCAGAGGAGACATGATAACGACATACAAAATACTGCGGGAATTGACAAGGTAGACAGTGACAGGTTGTTTCAGAGAGGGAACACAGAAACAAGGGGACACAACTGGAAGCTGAAGACTCCAATACAAGGGATGTCAGAAACACTTCTCACCCAGAGTAGCAGGAAGTGGAAGGACTAATAGGAAGATAAGTGGCTGAAGGAACCATTACAAGTCTAAGACAAGGTATGATAAAGCCATGGATCAAACAACCTAGTACAGGACATGCGAGAGGCCGGGTCCAGGAGCTGAGACACACCCACCACACAACCACATTACAATACACACACACACACACACACACACACACACACACACACACACACGTCACATGGATGTTAGGAATTATTTCTTAAGTCACAGAGTTGTCAGAAACTGGAACCTGGAGAGTGATGTAGTAAAGACAGGATCCATACACAGCATTAAGAAATGGTACGATAAAGCTGATGGAAAAGGGAAAGAGGGTGGACCTAGTAGCGACCAGCGAAGAGGCGGGGCCAGGAGCTGTGAATCGAACCCTGCAACGACAAATAGGTGAGCACACACAGAGACACACACACACACGTGAGTCAAAGATCAGGGCTACCCTCAAGGGTGAGTTAAGACAGAAAATACGCACCCTCAAGCGAGTGCGTTACGCAATGCACTGAGCTAGGCCTCCCTGAATGCGTATAACGCACTTCCTTAAGGGCGTATATAACTCACTTTTAATTGGGTGATCCTGAGTGTGAGGCGTCAACGCCAGAGTGACCAGTCTTGTTGAGAATCTTTACAAAATTGTTACCTTAACACTTCAGTTACTTTCCCTGCAGTACTGACAGGTAACACCATGCTACTTTCCCTGCAGTACTGACAGGTAACACCATGCTACTTTCCCTGCAGTACTGACAGGTAACATCATGCTACTTTCCCTGCAGTACTGACAAGTAACACCATGCTACTTTCCCTGCAGTACTGACAGGTACCACCATGCTACTTTCCCTGCGTAGCTCACAGGTAAGCTACCAGCTCTTTCTGCAGTACTGACAGATTGACCAACATGTTACTTTCCCTGCAGTACTGACAGGTACCACCATGCTACTTTCCTGCAGTACTGACAAGTAACACCATGCTACTTTCCCTGCAGTACTGACAGGTACCACCATGCTACTTTCCCTGCAGTACTGACAGGTACCACCATGCTACTTTCCCTGCAGTACTGACAGGTAACACCATGCTACTTTCCCTGCAGTACTGACAAGTAACACCATGCTACTTTCCCTGCAGTACTGACAGGTAACACCATGCTACTTTCCCTGCAGTACTGACAGTAACACCATGCTACTTTCCCTGCAGTACTGACAAGTAACACCATGCTACTTTCCCTGCAGTACTGACAGAGTACACCATGCTACTTTCCCTGCAGTACTGACAAGTAACACCATGCTACTTTCCCTGCAGTACTGACAGGTACCACCATGCTACTTTCCCTGCAGTACTGACAAGTAACACCATGCTACTTTCCCTGCAGTACTGACAGGTAGCACTTTGCTACCTGCTAATTAGACTGTGGAGACGTGCAGGTCTACAGGGACACAATATAAGACTACAAGAGCTGGTGGAAGTCATTACAGTCGTAGGAATCGAATGCGACAGGTGATAAGGAAGTCTGGTAGACACACCAAGGATTAATGTTAGTGTGGAGAAACACACTTATGTACAGTTCAGAACATCTATTAAAGGAAACGTTTCGCCCTGAGTGGCTTCTTCAGTCCCAATACAGAGATAACTAAGACAACGAGTATATACAGTGGCAGGAGTCAGGTGGAAGGTGACGTGGGTAGCAGCAGTGGTAAATCTGTGGTGAAATGGGTTGGGTCTGAGAAGGACTTGTCAACATCATGTTACGGCGGTCTGCAGAATGGGTAATATCCTGTTGATTAGCAATTTGGATATAGTGTAACTTCCGGACTTTTGATGGATAGTGTTAGCGACAGCAATTAGGGCAGCCTCTATACACTTTCGCCGTCTTAAATCCTCTTCCTTAATGACTAGTCTAGCCTCAATGCTTTTCATGAGGTGTCCAGAGATCTGGCAGTTTATCCCACATATACTTTGTTACATCCTCCACATGGTGCAGTGTATACTGCGCTTATACCAGAGTCATTCTTGGGTATCTGCATCAGGTTTCTAACAGTAGTCGAGGATATTATAGCAAGTTTTCTGTCAAATATTTCAGAAACGTTACTTGCAGCGTCACTGTCCGGTTAAAACGATGTAGCTATCATGATACCGTTCCTCAACTGTTGATAGTGAACCCTCAGTCACCTCTGTTGCTGACGTTATTCTGTTGCGTCAAGGCGACACCGTTGTGGTAATGCTTCTCTCAAGGTTCTCTTGTACTGCATCAGAACCTCCCTACCCTTCCCCAGGTGGTTCTCCTGTCTTACTTCTCCCAGGTGGTTCTCCTGTCTTACTTCTCCCAGGTGGTTCTCCTGTCTTACTTGCCCCAGGTGGTTCTCCTATCTGTCCTTCCCAAGGTGGTTCTCTTTCTCTGGTCTCGTGTGTGTGTGTGTGTGTGTGTGTACTCATCTAATTGTACTCACCTAATTGTGGTTGCAGGGGTCGAGACTCAGCTCCTGGCCCCGCCTCTTCGCTGTCTGCTACTGGGTCTCTGCTCTCCCTGCTCCATGAGCTTTATCATACCTTGTCTTAAAACTATGTATGGTTCCTGCCTCCACTATATCATTCTCTAGTCCATTCCACTTCCTGACTACTCTGTGGCTGAAGAAATGTTTCCTGACATCCCTTTGACTCATCTGAGTCTTCAGCTTCCAGTTGTGTCCCCTTGTTTCTGTGTTCCCTCTCTGAAACAACCTGTCACTATCTACCTTGTCAATTCCCCGCAGTATTTTGTATGTCGTTATCATGTCTCCTCTGACCCTTCTTTCCTCCAGTGTTGTTAGTCCTATTTCCATCAACCTTTCTTCATAAGACAGTCCCCGGAGTTGTGGAACTAACCTTGTCGCAAACCTTTGCACTTTCTCTAGTTTCTTGACGTGCTTGACCAGGTGTGGGTTCCAGACTGGTGCTGCATACTCTAGTATGGGCCTGACGTATACGGTATACAGTGTCTTGAACGATTCCTTGTTAAGGTAACGGAACGCTAATCTTAAGTTTGCCAGTCGCCCATATGCTGCCGCGGTTATCTGGTTGATGTGTGCTTCCGGAGACGTGCTTGGTGTTATACTCACCCCAAGGTCTTTCTCCTTTGTTGAGGTTTGTAGCCTTTGTCCACCTAGCCTGTACTCTGTCAGCGGTCTTCTTTGCCCTTCTCCGATCTTCATGACTTTGCATTTGGTGGGGTTAAATTCGAGAAGCCAGTTGCTAGACCAGATGTCAAGCTTGTCCAGGTCACTTTGAAGTCCTGCTTGGTCTTCATCCGATGTGATTCTCCTCATTAATTTCACATCATCTGCGAAAAGAGACACTTCTGAGTCTATCCCATCCGTCATGTCATTCACATATAGCAAGAATAACACTGGTCCTAGGACTGACCCCTGCGGTACACCGCTCGTCACAGGCGCCCACTGTGATACCTCATCACGCACCATGACCCGTTGTTGCGTGTGTGTGTGTGTGTGTGTGTGTGTGTGTGTGTGTGTGTGTGTGTGTGTGTGTGTGTGTGTCACTGGCACCAGGTAGTGTCATTAACTCACTTCATTGGTGCCAGTTTGCGAGGCCAGGAAACCTCTCACCTAACACCACCACTACCACCACCACAACCACGCTACCACAACCACGCTATCATCACCACAACCACGCTACCACCACCACAACCACGCTACCACCACCACAACCACGCTACCACTATCACAACCACGCTACCACCACCACAACCACGCTACCAACACCACAACCATGCTACCAACACCACAACCACGCTACCACAACCACGCTACCACCACCACAACCACGCTACCACCACCACAACCACGCTACCACTACCACAACCACGCTACCACCACCACAACCACGCTACCACTATCACAACCACGCTACCACTATCACAACCACGCTACCACCACCACAACCACGCTACCAACACCACAACCACGCTACCAACACCACAACCACGCTACCACAACCACGCTACCACCACCACAACCACGCTACCACAACCACGCTACCACCACCACAACCACGCTACCACCACCACAACCACGCTACCACTACCACAACCACGCTACCAACACCACAACCACGCTACCACTACCACAACCACGCTACCAACACCACAACCACGCTACCACTACCACAACAACACTACCAACACCACAACCACGCTACCACTACCACAACCACGCTACCAACACCACAACCACGCTACCACTACCACAACCACGCTACCAACACCACAACCACGCTACCACTACCACAACAACACTACCACCACCACAACCACGCTACCACTACCACAACCACGCTACCAACACCACAACCACGCTACCACTACCACAACCACGCTACCAACACCACAACCACGCTACCACTACCACAACAACACTACCACCACCACAACCACGCTACCACTACCACAACCACGATACCAACACCACAACCACGCTACCACTACCACAACCACGCTACCAACACCACAACCACGCTACCACTACCACAACAACACTACCACCACCACAACCACGCTACCACTACCACAACCACGCTACCAACACCACAACCACGCTACCACTACCACAACCACGCTACCAACACCACAACCACGCTACCACTACCACAACAACACTACCACCACCACAACCACGCTACCACTACCACAACCACGATACCAACACCACAACCACGCTACCACTACCACAACCACGCTACCAACACCACAACCACGCTACCACTACCACAACAACACTACCACCACTACAACCACGCTACCACGACCACACTACCACCAATACAACAACCACCACACTACCACCATGCTACCACAACCACACTACCACCACCACAACCACGCTATCACAACCACACTACCACCACTACAACCACGCTACCACAACCATACTACCACCACTACAACCACGCAACCACACTACCACCACTACAACCACGCTACCACAACCACACTATCACCACTACAACCACACTACCACCACTACCACCACGCTACCACAACCACACTACCACCACTACAACCATAACCACAACCACACTACCACCACTACAACCATAACCACAACCACACTACCACCACTACAACCATAACCACAACCACACTACCACCACCTCAACCACGCAACCACAACCACACTACCACCACTACAACCATAACCACACTACCAGTACTACCACCACAGTAACCACTACACCACACCAATACACTAGGCAGAAACATCCTACACCACCACTGTATCTTCCAGTGAACATTGTCGTACCTGTTGTTGATGCTCTGTATTAAGTCTGCCTCCATCTGTCCATATAGTTCATGTCTTAGCCTCGCTAAGGCTGAAGAAATAATTCCTAACAGCTGTGCAGAATTAACCCAGGAGGATTGGCAGTAAGTAGGTACATGGGAGTTACTCAATTAACACCTGCTGCCCTTGAAGGATCACCATAGCAACACAACACTCTGAGGGGATCACCATAGCACCACAACACACTGAGGGGATCACCATAGTAACACAACACACTGAGGGGATCACCATAGCAACACAACACACTGAGGGGATCACCATAGCAACACAACACTCTGAGGGATCACCATAGCAACACAACACACTGAGGGGATCACCATAGCAACACAACACACTGAGGGGATCACCATAGCAACACAACACACTGAGGGGATCACCATAGCAACACAACACACTGAGGGGATCACCATAGCAACACAACACACTGAGGGGATCACCATAGCACCACAACACACTGAGGGGATCACCATAGTAACACACACTGAGGGGATCACCATAGTAACACAACACTCTGAGGGGATCACCATAGCACCACAACACACTGGGGATCACCATAGTAACACACACTGAGGGATCACCATAGCAACACAACACACTGAGGGGATCACCATAGTAACACAACACACTGAGGGGATCACCATAGCAACACAACACTGGGGATCACCATAGTAACACACTGAGGGGATCACCATAGCACCACAACACACTGAGGGGATCACCATAGTAACACACACTGAGGGGATCACCATAGCAACACAACACACTGAGGGGATCACCATAGCAACACAACACACTGAGGGGATCACCATAGCAACACAACACACTGAGGGGATCACCATAGCAACACAACACACTGAGGGGATCACCATAGCAACACAACACACTAAGGGGATCACCATAGCAACACAACACACTGAGGGGATCACCATAGCACCACAACACACTGAGGGGATCACCATAGCAACACAACACACTGAGGGGATCACCATAGCAACACAACACACTGAGGGGATCACCATAGCACCACAACACACTGAGGGGATCACCATAGCAACACAACACACTGAGGGGATCACCATAGCAACACAACACACTGAGGGGATCACCATAGCAACACAACACACTGAGGGGATCACCATAGCAACACAACACACTGAGGGGATCACCATAGCAACACAACACACTGAGGGATCACCATAGCACCACAACACACTGAGGGGATCACCATAGCAACACAACACACTGAGGGGATCACCATAGCAACACAACACACTGAGGGGATCACCATAGCACCACAACACACTGAGGGGATCACCATAGCAACACAACACACTGAGGGGATCACCATAGCAACACAACACACTGAGGGGATCACCATAGCAACACAACACACTGAGGGTTGTCAGGGGTCACAACCACACTAACAACAATAACCCTGGTTGCCACTTCTCTCACCCACGATAGTGAGTGTTGCAGTCTGGTTGAGTGCTTAACAATTGGCAACGTTGCAAATGAAGTATGTCAACCATTTACCCTTGTGTGTGTGTGTACATGTGCGTGTCCTATAGGTCTCTCAAATGTAGGCCACGTACATGTGTGCACGAGTGTGTGTGTGGGTACTTGTGCATTCATGTGCGTGGGCTCTTTTATGTGCGTTACAATGGCTTTGTGTACACGCACCTGTATACAAAGCCAAGTGCAGGAAGCCAGCAAGCCTGTGATCTTCCCCATGCTGGTCACCAGACCCACACCTCAACAGTGCTCTTCACCATGCTGGTCACCAGACCCACACCTCAACAGTGATCTTCCCCATGCTGGTCACCAGACCCACACCTCAACAGTGATCTTCCCCATGCTGGTCACCAGACCCACACCTCAACAGTGCTCTTCCCCATGCTGGTCACCAGACCCACACCTCAACAGTGATCTTCCCCATGCTGGTCACCAGACCCACACCTCAACAGTGATCTTCCCCATGCTGGTCACCAGACCCACACATCAACAGTGCTCTTCACCATGCTGGTCACCAGACCCACACCTCAACAGTGCTCTTCCCCATGCTGGTCACCAGACCCACACCTCAACAGTGATCTTCACCATGCTGGTCACCAGACCCACACATCAACAGTGATCTTCACCATGCTGGTCACCAGACCCACACCTCAACAGTGATCTTCACCATGCTGGTCACCAGACCCACACCTCAACAGTGATCTTCCCCATGCTGGTCACCAGACCCACACCTCAACAGTGATCTTCACCATGCTGGTCACCAGACCCACACCTCAACAGTGATCTTCACCATGCTGGTCACCAGACCCACACATCAACAGTGCTCTTCACCATGCTGGTCACCAGACCCACACCTCAACAGTGATCTTCCCATGCTGGTCACCAGACCCACACCTCAACAGTGCTCTTCCCCATGCTGGTCACCAGACCCACACCTCAACAGTGATCTTCACCATGCTGGTCACCAGACCCACACATCAACAGTGATCTTCACCATGCTGGTCACCAGACCCACACCTCAACAGTGATCTTCACCATGCTGGTCACCAGACCCACACCTCAACAGTGATCTTCCCCATGCTGGTCACCAGACCCACACCTCAACAGTGATCTTCACCATGCTGGTCACCAGACCCACACCTCAACAGTGATCTTCACCATGCTGGTCACCAGACCCACACATCAACAGTGCTCTTCACCATGCTGGTCACCAGACCCACACCTCAACAGTGATCTTCCCCATGCTGGTCACCAGACCCACACATCAACAGTGCTCTTCACCATGCTGGTCACCAGACCCACACATCAACAGTGCTCTTCACCATGCTGGTCACCAGACCCACACCTCAACAGTGATCTTCCCCATGCTGGTCACCAGACCCACACCTCAACAGTGATCTTCACCATGCTGGTCACCAGACCCACACCTCAACAGTGATCTTCACCATGCTGGTCACCAGACCCACACCTCAACAGTGATCTTCACCATGCTGGTCACCAGACCCACACATCAACAGTGCTCTTCACCATGCTGGTCACCAGACCCACACCTCAACAGTGATCTTCCCCATGCTGGTCACCAGACCCACACCTCAACAGTGATCTTCACCATGCTGGTCACCAGACCCACACCTCAACAGTGATCTTCACCATGCTGGTCACCAGACCCACACCTCAACAGTGATCTTCACCATGCTGGTCACCAGACCCACACCTCAACAGTGATCTTCACCATGCTGGTCACCAGACCCACACCTCAACAGTGCTCTTCCCCATGCTGGTCACCAGACCCACACATCAACAGTGCTCTTCACCATGCTGGTCACCAGACCCACACCTCAACAGTGATCTTCCCCATGGTGGTCACCAGACCCACACCTCAACAGTGATCTTCACCATGCTGGTCACCAGACCCACACCTCAACAGTGATCTTCCCCATGCTGGTCACCAGACCCACACCTCAACAGTGATCTTCCCCATGCTGGTCACCAGACCCACACATCAACAGTGATCTTCCCCATGCTGGTCACCAGACCCACACCTCAACAGTGCTCTTCACCATGCTGGTCACCAGACCCACACCTCAACATTGCTCTTCCCCATGCTGGTCACCAGACCCACACCTCAACAGTGATCTTCCCCATGCTGGTCACCAGACCCACACCTCAACAGTGATCTTCACCATGCTGGTCACCAGACCCACACCTCAACAGTGATCTTCACCATGCTGGTCACCAGACCCACACCTCAACAGTGATCTTCACCATGCTGGTCACCAGACCCACACCTCAACAGTGATCTTCACCATGCTGGTCACCAGACCCACACCTCAACAGTGATCTTCACCATGCTGGTCACCAGACCCACACCTCAACAGTGATCTTCACCATGCTGGTCACCAGACCCACACCTCAACAGTGATCTTCCCCATGCTGGTCACCAGACCCACACCTCAACAGTGATCTTCCCCATGCTGGTCACCAGACCCACACCTCAACAGTGATCTTCCCCATGCTGGTCACCAGACCCACACCTCAACAGTGATCTTCCCCATGCTGGTCACCAGACCCACACCTCAACAGTAATCTTCACCATGCTGGTCACCAGACCCACACCTCAACAGTGATCTTCCCCATGCTGGTCACCAGACCCACACCTCAACAGTGATCTTCCCCATGCTGGTCACCAGACCCACACCTCAACAGTGATCTTCCCCATGCTGGTCACCAGACCCACACCTCAACAGTAATCTTCCCCATGCTGGTCACCAGACCCACACCTCAACAGTAATCTTAACCATGCTGGTCACCAGACCCACACCTCAACAGTAATCTTAACCATGCTGGTCACCAGACCCACACCTCAACAGTGATCTCAGAAAACACGGCCACCATCCTGTTGGGCTAGGTAAGGTTAGCTTAGCTTAGACTGAGTTAGGTTAGGTTACGTTGGGCTAGGTCAGGTTAGGCTAGCTTAGCTTAGTTTAGGTTAGCTTGCACTGAGTTAGGTTAGGTTGGGCTAGGTTAGGTTGGGCTAGGTTAGGTTAGGCAAGGTTAGTTAGGTTAGGTAAAGTTAGGTTAGGCTAGGATAAGCCTTGTGCTCTACTATCCTTGCCTCAAATAGCTAGACAATGCAGGGTAGTTGTTAATCTAGATGTAAGTTCCTCGCGGCAGACAGCCTCGATGTGTACTCTCAAGGTGTCTGCCATCTGCCTTCCACAAGTACTCTCTTGTACTCCCATGTACTATATATATATATATATATATATATATATATATATATATATATATATATATATATATATATATATATATATATATATATTTTTTTTTTTATTAACACATCGGCCGATTCCCACCAAGGCAGGGTGGCCCGAAAAAGAAAAACTTTCATCATCATTCACTCCATCACTGTCTTGCCAGAAGGGTGCTTTACACTACAGGTAAAACTTGCTATTTTGGCTTAAATAGCAACGCTCTTCTTGCCATATAAGACAAGTGAAAATTTGTGTATGCAATAATTTCGCAAAAATCCTTCTGAACATAACGAAAAAAAAATATTTCATTGTGTTTGTATATTATTAAATTATTGTAAACTTATCTAAAATATATTTAGTTGGCTTAGGCTAAATTAAATTGCGCTTGTTATAATAAGGTTAGGTAAGTTTTCTAAGATTCTTTTTGTGCAAAATTAATTATTTTTACATTAACATTAATGAAAAAAATATATCTTTAAACGTACAAGAGAAATTTTTAGAAAGGACTTAATTTTAAATGAGTTCTTGCTAATTGACCAGTTTTACCTATTCGGCACGATATATATATATATATATATATATATATATATATATATATGTGTGTGTGTGTGTGTGTGTGTGTACTCACCTAATTGTGGTTGCAGGGGTAGAGACTTAGCTCCTGGCCCCGTGTGTGTGTGTGTGTGTCGTGCCGAATAGGTAAAACTGGTCATTTAGCAAAAACTCGTTCAAAATTAAGTCCTTTCTAAATTTTTCTTTTATATGTTTAAAGATATACTTTTTCATTTATATTAATGTAAAAATTAATAATTTTGTACCAAAAGAATCTTAGAAAACTTACCTAACCCTATTATAACAAGCGTAATTTAATTTAGCCTAACCCAACTAAATATATTTTAGATGCGTTAACATTAATTTAATAATAAACAAACACAATGAAATATATTTTTTTCATTAGGTTCAGAATGATTTTGGCGAAATTATTGCATACACAAATTTTCACTTGTCTTATATGGCAAGAAGAGCGTTGCTATTTAAGCCAAAATCGCAAGTTTTACCTAGTGGTTGTTTAGATAGTGGTTATTTAGATAGTGGTTGTGAAGATAGTGGTTGTTTAGATAGTGGTTGTTTAGATAGTGGTTGTGAAGATAGTGGTTGTAAAGATAGTGGTTGTTTAGATAGTGCTTGTTTAGATAGTGGTTGTTAAGATAGTGGTTGTTAAGATAGTGGTTGTTAAGATAGTGGTTGTTTAGATAGTGGTTGTTTAGATAGTGGTTATTTAGATAGTGGTTGTTTAGATAGTGGTTGTTTAGATAGTGGTTGTTTAGATAGGGGTTGTGAAGATAGTGCTTGTTTAGATAGTGGTTGTTTAGATAGTGGTTGTGAAGATAGTGGTTGTTTAGATAGTGGTTGTGAAGATAGTGGTTGTTTAGTGGTTGTTTAGATAGTGGTTGTTTAGTGGTTGTTTAGATAGTGGTTGTTGTTGCTGGTAGTGGAGGATACATGGTGGACAATTGTTTGGCTCACGTGCTGCTTGGCTTTCTTCCCAAATACTGGCAAGAGGGAGTGATGGAGTGATGGAGGGAGTGATGGAGGGAGTGATGGAGGAGGGAGGGAGGGAAGGAAGAGAGGGAGGGAGGGTCGGTGACGGGAACACCAAGACGAAACAGGAAGTCCAGAAATTGAAGTTTAGAGGCCAGCTACAACAGTCTTACAACCGAGAGGTACCAAGTTCGATCCCCGGGCGAGGCATCTTGGCATGTCTCCGTACACCTGCTGCTGCTGCTGCTGCTGCTGCTGCTTCTGCTTCTTACACCTGCTGCTGCTGCTGATCTAGCAGTAAATAAGTACCAGAGTCCTGGCCAACTGTCTTGCATCCTAACTAGACAAATAACAACAACAGCGAGAGAGAGAAAAGAGAGAGAGAGAGAGAGAGAGAGAGAGAGAGAGAGAGAGAGAGGAGAGAGAGTGAGAGAGAGAGAAGTGAGAGTGAGAGTGAGAGAGAGAGAGAGAGGAGAGAGAGAGAGAGAGAGAGGAGAGGAGAGGAGAGGAGAGAGAGGAGAGGAGAGAGAGAAGAGAGAGAGAGAGGAGAGAGAGAGAGGAGAGAGAGAGAGAGAGAGACAGAGAGAGAGAGAGAGAGAGAGAGAGACAGAGAGAGAGAGAGAGAGAGAGAGAGAGAGTGAGAGAGAGAGAGAGTGAGAGTGAGAGAGAGAGAGAGACAGACAGACAGAGACAGACAGACATGCAGCGCTCAACACCACTAACACTTGTGGTCCACATACGTTTACACTCACGTCCTCAAAACACACATCTGGTGCAGGTGTTGACGCAGGTGTATGTGCATGTGTCTGTGCTAAACACATGTCAAGACCGGCGCCGAGAGAGAGGCTTGGAAGGCTTAGTGCCCCGGGATAACCCAAGAAAGCCACGCAGCGGTGGCTTTCTTACCACAGTGGTCCCGAGGTTCTCTCCCCCAGGATGCCACCCACACCAGGCACCTACTTCCTGCTGGGTCAGCAGGGGACAGCAGGTGCAAGGCAACATGGTAATGTATATCCAGCCGCCCCGGGATCGAACCTTGCTCCTTCGGTTGACAATTATCACTGACAGCTGACTGTTCCACCACCCTGCTGACGGTTTCACCACCCTGCTGACAGTTCCACCACCCTGCTGACAGTTCCACCACCTTGCTAACAGTGCCACCACCCTGTTGACAGTGCCACCACCCTGCTGACAGTTTCACCACCCTGTTGACAGTTCCACCACCCTGCTGACGGTTTCACCACCCTGCTGACAGTTCCACCACCCTGCTAACAGTTCCACCACCTTGCTAACAGTGCCACCACCCTGTTGACAGTGCCACCACCCTGCTGACAGTTTCACCACCTTGCTGACAGTTCCACCACCGTGCTGACTGTTCCACCACCCTGCTGACAGTGCCACCACCCTGCTGACAGTTCCACCACCCTGCTGACTGCTTCACCACCCTGCTGACTGCTTCACCACCCTGCTGACAGTGCCACCACCCTGCTGACAGTTTCACCACCCTGCTAACAGTTGTTCCACCTCCAGCTGACAGTTCCACCGCCAGCTGACTGTTCCACCACCCTGCTGACAGTGCCACCACCCTGCTGACAGTTCCACCACCCTACTAACAGTGCCACCACCCTGCTGACATTTCCACCACCCTGCTAACAGTTCCACCACCCTGCTGACAGTTCCATCACCCTGCTGACAGTTTCACCACCCTGCTGACAGTTCCACCGCCAGCTAACTGTTCCACCACCCTGCTGACAGTGCCACCACCCAGCTGACAGTTCCACCACCCTGCTAACAGTGCCACCACCCTGCTGACAGTTCCATCACCCTGCTGACAGTTCCACCGCCCTGCTGACAGTTTCATCACCCTGCTGACAGTTCCATCACCCTGCTGACAGTTCCACCACCCTGCTGACAGTTCCACCACCCTGCTGACAGTTCCCCTCACTCACATATATCGTATTAGTCAAGTTCACAGCAATAAAAATAAAGATTAAGTAATAAATTAGGTAATTTATAAACTAAGAGACCTTGAGGGTGTAGTGTGGGTGTAGTGAGGGTGTAGTGAGGGTGTAGTGTGGGTGTAGTGAGGGTGTAGTGAGGGTGTAGTGTGGGTGTAGTGATGATCCTTTTTAAATCACTTGTTCTCTCTAGGCTGGAATACTGCTGTACATTAACATGCCCATTCAAGGCAGGTGAAATTGCAGATCTAGAGAATGTACAGAGAACCTTTACTGCACATATAAGTTCCATCAAACACCTTAACTACTGGGAACGCCTGGAAGCACTAGACTTATATTCACTGGAGCGCAGGCGAGAGAGATATATCATAATCTACACCTGGAAGATTCTGGAGGGACTGGTCCCTAATATGCACACAGAAATCACTCCATACGAAAGCAAAAGACTTGGCAGACGGTGCAACGTACCCCAGTGAAAAGTAGGGGCGCCACTGGTACACTAAGAGAAAACACAATAAGTGTCCGGGGCCCAAGACTGTTCAACAGCCTCCCACCAGCCATAAGGGGCATTACCAGTAGACCTCTGGTTGTCTTCAAGAGGACAGATACCTAAAGTCTGTGCCAGATCAGCCGGGCTGTGGTTCGTACGTTGGACTACGTGCAGCCAGCAGTAACAGCCTCGTTGATCAGGCCCTGATCCACTGGGAGGCCTGGTCATAGACCGGGCCGCGGGGGCCTTGATCCCCGGAATGCCCTCCAGGTAGACTCCAGGTAGGGTGTAGTGTGGGTGTAGTGAGGGTGTAGTGTGGGTGTAGTGAGGGTGTAGTGTGGGTGTAGTGAGGGTGTAGTGTGGGTGTAGTGTGAGTGTAGTGTGGGTGTGGGTGTAATGAGGGTGTAGTGAGGGTGCGGTATGGGTGTGTGAGTGTAGTGGGGAAACGTGTCACTACAGGTGAGGGTGAGGGAGGTACCATTACACAGGTGAGGGTGAGGGAGGTACCATAACACAGGTGAGGGTGAGGAGGTACTATAACACAGGTGAGGAGGGAGGTACCGTAACACAGGTGAGGGAGGTACCATAACACAGGTGAGGGTGAGGGAGGTACCATAACACAGGTGATGAGGGAGGTGACACACCTGCAAGTCACCTGGGAACACTAATCAGCTGACCAATGTAAACAAGCCCTACCTTGGAGAGAGAGAGAGAGAGAGAGAGAGAGAGAGAGAGAGAGAGGGGGGGTTGTGAAACAGTATTAGATCAGGTGTAAGCCAAACATAGTATACCAGCTCAGGTGTAAACCATAGTATACAGGTCAGGTGTAAACCACAGCATACCAGGTCAGGTGTAAACCATAGTATACCAGGTCAGGTGTAAACCACAGCACAGTATCTTCCTTTATTGACGATACCAAAATCTACACCAGCGTCATCCATCGAGGGAACTGTGGTGTAAATCTCCAAGCGGATGTCAACCAAGTCATCCAGTGGACCACGCCTTTGATATACCTTTGAAGAGTTTCGAGAGTTTCACTACTCTCTGAGCCCGGCCATGGGCCAGGCTCGTCTGGTGCTTGCCTGGTCAACCAGGCTGTTGCTGCTGGAGGCCCGCTGCCCCACATATCTATCACAGCCTGGTTGATCTGGCACCTGGTGAAGATACTTATCCAGTTTCCTCTTGAAGGCTTCTACACTGGTTCCAGAGATGTTTCTGATATCTTCTGGTAAGATGTTGAATAGTCTGGGACCCCGGAAACAATATGAAGTTTAATGAAGACCCCTGGCTGTCTTCAAGACCCCTGGCTGTCTTCAAGACCCCTGGGTATCTTCAAGACCCCTGGCTGTCTTCAAGACCCATGCCTGTCTTCAAGACCCCTGGCTGTCTTCAAGATCCCTGACAGTCTTCAAGATGGTACTGGACTGTTTAGTGCTAGGTAAACAGGAGCAGCACACAGGGACACACGAGCACCTATTTAGTGCTAGACCTAGCAGCTAGGTGAACAGGGGCAGCCGGATGATGTAAGATGACGACTAAACATCACATCCTGCCCATGACATTGTGGGTACCAGTGTTGAGTCTACCTGTGGGTACCAGTGTTGAGTCTACCTGTGGGTACCAGTGTTGAGTCTACCTGTGAGCACCAGTGTTGAGTCTACCTGTGGTTACCAGTGTTGAGTCTACCTGTGGGTACCAGTGTTGAGTCTACCTGTGGGTACCAGTGTTGAGTCTACCTGTGGGTACCAGTGTTGAGTCTACCTGTGGGTACCAGTGTTGAGTCTACCTGTGAGCACCAGTGTTGAGTCTACCTGTGGGTACCAGTGTTGAGTCTACCTGTGGGTATCAGTGTTGAGTCTACCTGTGGGTACCAGTGTTGAGTCTACCTGTGAGCACCAGTGTTGAGTCTACCTGTGGGTACCAGTGTTGAGTCTACCTGTGGGTATCAGTGTTGAGTCTACCTGTGAGCACCAGTGTTGAGTCTACCTGTGAGCACCAGTGTTGAGTCTACCTGTGAGCACCAGTGTTGAGTCTACCTGTGGGTACCAGTGTTGAGTCTACCTGTGGGTACCAGTGTTGAGTCTACCTGTGAGCACCAGTGTTGAGTCTACCTGTGGGTACCAGTGTTGAGTCTACCTGTGGGTATCAGTGTTGAGTCTACCTGTGAGCACCAGTGTTGAGTCTACCTGTGGGTACCAGTGTTGAGTCTACCTGTGAGCACCAGTGTTGAGTCTACCTGTGGGTACCAGTGTTGAGTCTACCTGTGGGTATCAGTGTTGAGTCTACCTGTGAGCACCAGTGTTGAGTCTACCTGTGGGTACCAGTGTTGAGTCTACCTGTGAGTACCAGTGTTGAGTCTACCTGTGGGTACCAGTGTTGAGTCTACCTGTGAGTACCAGTGTTGAGTCTACCTGTGGGTACCAGTGTTGAGTCTACCTGTGGGTACCAGTGTTGAGTCTACCTGTGGGTATCAGTGTTGAGTCTACCTGTGAGTACCAATGTTGAGTCTACCTGTGGGTACCAGTGTTGAGTCTACCTGTGAGTACCAGTGTTGAGTCTACCTGTGAGTACCAGTGTTGAGTCTACCTGTGAGTAGCAGTGTTGAGTCTACCTGTGAGCACCAGTGTTGAGTCTACCTGTGGGTACCAGTGTTGAGTCTACCTGTGGGTACCAATGTTGAGTCTACCTGTGAGTACCAGTGTTGAGTCTACCTGTGGGTACCACTGTTGAGTCTACCTGTGGGTACCACTGTTGAATCTACCTGTGAGTACCAGTGTTGAGTCTACCTGTGAGTACCAGTGTTGAGTCTACCTGTGAGCACCAGTGTTGAGTCTACCTGGGATGTGGCTTTAACACCTGCTTGTCAGGGAGGGAGGAAGGGAAGTAGGAAGGGAAGAAGGGAGGGAAGGAGCATGGTAATCCTAGTATCAGTGATATACTTCTTGGTATTAACATTGTACTTGGTATCAGCATCTTAAGAAGTGAACTGGACACTTTCACTACGCATCTTTCTAAATCTCCAGACGTAAACAATGACCCAAGTCGACTGTGAACAAATAAAATTTAGTTACATAACCTGCACTACCTGTACCAGTGTGGACAGGTAGGACGGGAGTACAGATACGAAGCACGTCTGTCTGGCGCTCAGCAGACGGAGGATCGAGCTTCCATCACGTCTTGCGAATCAATGAACCACGTTGGCTTAGCGCTTAACACGAATTATTTTTGTTATTATCACTGCAGACTACAAGAGCATTTATCCCCCTGCCTGGAAGCTACCTTCATTTAACCCCCTGCCTGGAAGCTACCTTCATTTATCCCCCTGCCTGGAAGCTACCTTCATTTATCCCCCTGCCTGGAAGCTACCTTAATTTAACCCCCTGCCTGGAAGCTACCTTCATTTAACCCCTGCCTGGAAGCTACCTTCATTTAACCCCTGCCTGGAAGCTACCTTCATTTATCCCCTGCCTGGAAGCTACCTTCATTTAACCCCTGCCTGGAAGCTACCTTCATTTAACCCCCTGCCTGGAAGCTACCTTCATTTAACTCCCTGCCTGGAAGCTACCTTCATTTAACCCCCTGCCTGGAAGCTACCTTCATTTAACCCCCTGCCTGGAAGCTACCTTCATTTAACTCCCTGCCTGGAAGCTACCTTCATTTAACCCCTAGCCTGGAAGCTACCTTCATTTAACCCCTGCCTGGAAGCTACCTTCATTTAACCCCTGCCTGGAAGCTACCTTCATTTAACCCCTGCCTGGAAGCTACCTTCATTTAACCCCCTGCCTGGAAGCTACCTTCATTTAACCCCCTGCCTGGAAGCTACCTTCATTTAACCCCTGCCTGGAAGCTACCTTCATTTAACCCCTGCCTGGAAGCTACCTTCATTTAACCCCCTGCATGGAAGCTACCTTCATTTAACCCCCTGCCTGGAAGCTACCTTCATTTAACCCTGCTGGAAGCTACCTTCATTTAACCCCTGCCTGGAAGCTACCTTCATTTAACCCCTGCTGGAAGCTACCTTCATTTAACCCCTGCTGGAAGCTACCTTCATTTAACCCCTGGCTGGAAGCTACCTTCATTTAACCCCTGCCTGGAAGCTACCTTCATTTAACCCCCTGCTGGAAGCTACCTTCATTTAACCCCTGCCTGGAAGCTACCTTCATTTAACCCTGCTGGAAGCTACCTTCATTTAACCCCTGCTGGAAGCTACCTTCATTTAACCCCTGCCTGGAAGCTACCTTCATTTAACCCCTGCCTGGAAGCTACCTTCATTTAACCCCTGCCTGGAAGCTACCTTCATTTAACCCCTGCCTGGAAGCTACCTTCATTTAACCCCTGCCTGGAAGCTACCTTCATTTAACCCCTGCCTGGAAGCTACCTTCATTTAACCCCTGCCTGGAAGCTACCTTCATTTAACCCCTGCCTGGAAGCTACCTTCATTTAACCCCTGCCTGGAAGCTACCTTCATTTAACCCCTGCCTGGAAGCTACCTTCATTTAACCCCTGCCTGGAAGCTACCTTCATTTAACCCCTGCCTGGAAGCTACCTTCATTTAACCCCTGCCTGGAAGCTACCTTCATTTAACCCCTGCCTGGAAGCTACCTTCATTTAACCCCTGCCTGGAAGCTACCTTCATTTAACCCCTGCCTGGAAGCTACCTTCATTTAACCCCTGCCTGGAAGCTACCTTCATTTAACCCCTGCCTGGAAGCTACCTTCATTTAACCCCTGCCTGGAAGCTACCTTCATTTAACCCCTGCCTGGAAGCTACCTTCATTTAACCCCCTGCCTGGAAGCTACCTTCATTTAACCCCCTGCCTGGAAGCTACCTTCATTTAACCCCCTGCCTGGAAGCTACCTTCATTTAACCCCCTGCCTGGAAGCTTAATCTCTCGTAAAGTCAGCTGGTCGGGAAGAAATTTCTGGCTGAACTGTTAGTAATATATCCCAAGTTATATAGTACATTGATGTTAACCTGGAAGTTTCAGGGTACCCCCTGCGCTCGTATGAACCAGGCCTCTTTCAGTTAACCAGCCTCTGTGTCGGAGTTTACCACTCGTATCAGTTTAGACCAGGCCCTGTGGATCAGGGTCTGAGACCAGGCCTCGTGGTGAATCAGGGCTCGAGAGCCTGTGGTGGATCAGGTCTGAGACCAGGCCTCGTGGTGGATCAGGGTCTGAGACCAGGCCTCTGGTGGATCAGGTCTGAGACCAGGCCTCGTGGTGGTCAGGGTCAGACCAGGCCTCGGTGGATCAGGTCTGAGACCAGGCCTCGTGGTGGATCAGGGTCTGAGACCAGGCCTCGTGGTGGATCAGGGTCTGAGACCAGGCCTCGTGGTGGATCAGGGTCTGAGACCAGGCCTCGTGGTGGATCAGGGTCTGAGACCAGGCCTCGTGGTGGATCAGGGTCTGAGACCAGGCCTCGTGGTGGATCAGGGTCTGAGATCAGACCTCGTGGTGGATAGGGTCTGATCACTTTCTTGAATACTATGTGCGTGGGTCTCCACTCATTGATGAACATAAACAGCTAATACTCAATACCCTGGGTACCTCTAACAATAAGTTGAACACACACACACACGGGAGTGGGCATGGTTAGACGTTAGCTGGACCCGTCCAGTACAGGCCAGAAGACGTGTATTGACAGCGTTTCAACGCTCTGACGATATTTGCTCCACTGGTTTGTATTATATGTGACTAACTGGTATATGTATCCTTCTCTGCAGGCTGTGGGACATGTGTCCGGGTGCCACATCAACCCGGCAGTGACCTGTGGCATGCTGGTGGCCCGCTATATCTCCGTGGTTAGAGCACTCTGCTATATCGTGGCCCAGTGCCTAGGAGGCCTCGCAGGTGCTGCTATTCTCAAGGTAAGAACCAACCTGCGAGGAGGAGGAGGAGGAGGGGGAGGAAGAGGAGGAGGGGGAGGAAGAGGAGGAGGAGGAGGAGGGGAGGAAGAGGAGGAGGGGGAGGAAGAGGAGGAAGAGGAGGAGGGGGAGGAAGAGGAGGAGGGGGAGGAAGAGGGGAGGAAGAGGAGGAGGGAGGAAGAGGAGGAGGGAGGAGAGAGGAGGGGAGGAGAGGAGGGGGAGGAGGAAGGAGGAGGAAGAGGAGGAGGGAGGAAGAGAAGGAGGAGGAGGAAGAGGAGGAGGGGAGGAAGAGGAGAGGAGGAGGAGGAGGAGGAGGAGGAGGAAGAGGGGAGAGAGGAGGAGGAGGAGGAGGGGAGAAGAGGGGGAGGAGGAGGAGGAGGGAGGAAGAGGAGGAGGAGGAGGAAGAGGAGGAGGAGGAAGAGGAGGAGGAGGAGGAGGAGGAGGAAGAGGAAGAGGAGGAAGGAGGAGGAGGAGGAGGAGGAGGAGGAAAGAGGAGAAATAACGAGCATTGTAAGTTGAAGGAAGTGACAAGTGACTGGCAGGTTGCCAGGAGGAGGACAGACTGGCAGAGTTAGTCAGGAGGAGACAGTGACTGGAGTGTTGTCAGGAGAGTGACAGTGACTGGCAGTGTTGTCAGGAGTGAGGACAGTGACTGGCAGTGTTGTCAGGAGTGAGGACAGTGACTGGCAGTGTTGTCAGGAGTGAGGACAGTGACTGGCAGTGTTGTCAGGAGTGAGGACAGTGACTGGCAGTGTTGTCAGGAGTGAGGACAGTGACTGGCAGTGTTGCCAGGAGTGAGGACAGTGACTGGCAGTGTTGTCAGGAGTGAGGACAGTGACTGGCAGTGTTGCCAGGAGTGAGGATAGTGACAAGTGACTGGCAGTGTTGCCAGATCGGAGGGCAGTGACAACATAAGCGTCATCTAGAGGGGTTTCCCGCTGCCAAGGCAGCTCTGGCAACACTTTATCAAAGTGATCGGCGCACAACCTAAAAGTCCCAGGTTCGATCCCCGGGCAAAGCGAGTCAACATAAGCTTACTCTAAGTGTGGTGTTTGTTGCGAGGAGCGAGATTCACGGGTCAGCTTCATTGCACCTACTGCCTGTGGTCACTTACAGGATGACTAACACCTAAGTACTACTTAGGTGTGGAAAATGGTATAGAATACCGATAAGTTGATGATTAAGACACATGTGCAACAGTTAGGTATCTTTATTGATGAAACGTTTCGCCCACACAGTAGACTTCTTCAGTCACATACAGAAGGAGCAGTGTAGTAGTAAAATTAAGATGTAATCAGTCCATCAACCTTGGAGAAATAGTATTTGAGGTGGTCAGTCCCTCAGTCTGGAGAAGTTTGAGGTGGTCAGTCCCTCAGTCTGGAGAAGTTTGAGGTGGTCAGTCCCTCAGTCTGGAGAAGAGCTCAGTTCTTCAGAAGGGCACCATGATACCAACACACAGTCAGAAGGGCACCATGATACCAACACACAGTCAGAAGGGCACTATGATACCAACACACAGTCAGAAGGGCACCATGATACCAACACACAGTCAGAAGGGCACCATGATACCAACACACAGTCAGAAGAGGCACTATGATACCAACACACAGTCAGAAGGCACTATGATACCAACACACAGTCAGAAGGACCATGATACCAACACACAGTCAGAAGGCACTATGATACCAACACACAGTCAGAAGAGCCTATGATCAACAACGTCAGAAGGGCACCATGATACCAACACAGTCAGAAGGGCACCATGATACCAACACACAGTCAGAAGGGACATGATACCAACACACAGTCAGAAGGGCACCATGATACCACACACAGTCAGAAGGGCACATGATACCAACACACAGTCAGAAGGGCACCATGATACCAACACACAGTCAGAAGGGCACTATGATACCAACACACAGTCAGAAGGGCACATATGATACCAACACACAGTCAGAAGGGCACCATGATACCAACACACAGTCAGAAGGGCACCATGATACCAACACACAGTCAGAAGGGCACCATGATACCAACACACAGTCAGAAGGGCACCATGATACCAACACACAGTCAGAAGGGCACTATGATACCAACCACAGTCAGAAGGGCACCATGATACCAACACGTCTACTACAGTCAGAAGGGCACCATGATACCAACACAGTCAGAGGGCATGATCAAGAGAAGGGCACTATGATACCAACGCACAGTCAGAAGGGCACCATGATACCAACACACAGTCAGAAGGGTACCATGATACCAACACACAGTCAGAAGGGCACCATGATACCAACACACAGTCAGAAGGGCACTATGATACCAACACACAGTCAGAAGGGCACTATGATACCAACGCACAGTCAGAAGGGCACCATGATACCAACACACAGTCAGAAGGGTACCATGATACCAACACACAGTCAGAAGGGCACCATGATACCAACACACAGTCAGAAGGGCACTATGATACCAACACACAGTCAGAAGGGCACCATGATACCAACACACAGTCAGAAGGGCACCATGATACCAACACACAGTCAGAAGGGTACCATGATACCAACACACAGTCAGAAGGGCACCATGATACCAACACACAGTCAGAAGGGCACTATGATACCAACACACAGTCAGAAGGGCACTATGATACCAACACAGTCAGAAGGGACCATGATACCAACACACAGTCAGAAGGGCACCATGATACCAACACACAGTCAGAAGGGCACTATGATACCAACACACAGTCAGAAGGGCACATGATACCAACACCAGTCAGAGGGACCATGTACAACACACAGTCAGAAGGGCACCATGATACCAACACACAGTCAGAAGGGCACCATGATACCAACACACAGTCAGAAGGGCACTATGATACCAACCACAGTCAGAAGGGCACCATGATACCAACACACAGTCAGAAGGGACCATGATACCAACACACAGTCAGAAGGGCACCATGATACCAACACACAGTCAGAAGGGCACTATGATACCAACACACAGTCAGAAGGGCACTATGATACCAACACACAGTCAGAAGGGCCCCATGATACCAACACACAGTCAGAAGGGACCATGATACCAACACACAGTCAGAAGGGCACCATGATACCAACACACAGTCAGAAGGGCACTATGATACCAACACACAGTCAGAAGGGCACTCATGATACCAACACACAGTCAGAAGGGTACCATGATACCAACACACAGTCAGAAGGGACTATGATACCAACACACAGTCAGAAGGGCACCATGATACCAACACACAGTCAGAAGGGCACCATGATACCAACACACAGTCAGAAGGGCACTATGATACCAACACACAGTCAGAAGGGTACTATGATACCAACACACAGTCAGAAGGGCACCATGATACCAACACACAGTCAGAAGGGCACCATGATACCAACACACAGTCAGAAGGGAAGACAACCACAGTCAGAGGCACAGATACCAACACACAGTCAGAAGGGTACTATGATACCAACACACAGTCAGAAGGGACATGATACCAACACACAGTCAGAAGGGCACCATGATACCAACACACAGTCAGAAGGGTACCATGATACCAACACACAGTCAAAAGGTAACCATGATACCAACACACAGTCAGAAGGGAACTATGATACCAACACACAGTCAGAAGGGTACTATGATACCAACACACAGTCAGAAGGGCACCATGATACCAACACACAGTCAGAAGGGCACTATGATACCAACACACAGTCAGAAGGGCACTATGATACCAACACACAGTCAGAAGGGTACCATGTACCAACACACACACCAGTCAGAAAGGGCACTATGATACCAACACACAGTCAGAAGGGTACCATGATACCAACACACAGTCAAAAGGTAACCATGATACCAACACACAGTCAGAAGGGAACTATGATACCAACACACAGTCAGAAGGGTACTATGATACCAACACACAGTCAGAAGGGCACCATGATACCAACACACAGTCAGAAGGGCACTATGATACCAACACACAGTCAGAAGGGCACTATAATACCAACACACAGTCAGAAGGGCACCATGTTACCAACACACAGTCAGAAGGGCACTATGATACCAACACACAGTCAGAAGGGTACTATGATACCAACACACAGTCAGAAGGGCACTATGATACCAACACACAGTCAGAAGGGTACTATGATACCAACACACAGTCAGAAGGGTACTATGATACCAACACACAGTCAGAAGGGCACCATGATACCAACACACAGTCAGAAGGGAACCATGATACCAACACATAGTCAGAAGGGTACCATGATACCAACACACAGTCAGAAGGGCACTATGATACCAACACACAGTCAGAAGGGTACCATGATACCAACACAGAATGGGTACCATGAGAACGGAAAGGTACTGCCATCAACTTTAAACGTAAACAAAGAACAGATAAGAAGTAAGACAGAGGTAAAATCTGGCCTCTGCAGCAGTGTGTAGAGTGCGTCTAGTGTCCTGCAGATCCCCAGACCATCCAGGGAGCCTTAACGAACTCTGGCAGCGAATTACCTTACCTCGGGCAACGAATTGCGTCACCCTTGACGTCACGTCACTGCTGGTAAACACTGGTTGCTCTCACGTCGTTTAATACTGAAATGTGGTTGACGTCCGCGGCAACCCAGAGTTGAGGAGACACACATTAAACAGCCTGGTTGATCAAGGTCATCAACCGGAAGGCGTCTGAGAAGCGAAAGCGTCTTCGGTTAGTCTGAAGGTTATCTGAAATGAAACCGCCAGTCAGACCTTCAGGACTACCCTGTGAGGCTTGTAGCCTTAGTAACACTTCAGGACTAGTCTGTGAGGCTTGTAGCCTTAGTAACACTTCAGGACTAGTCTGTGAGGCTTGTAGCCTTAGTAACACTTCAGGACTAGTCTGTGAGGCTTGTAGCCTTAGTAACACTTCAGGACTAGTCTGTGAGGCTTGTAGCCTTAGTAACACTTCAGGACTAGTCTGTGAGGTTTGTAGCCTTAGTAACACTTCAGGACTAGTCTGTGAGGCTTGTAGCCTTAGTCACACTTCAGGACTAGTCTGTGAGGCTTGTAGCCTTAGTAACACTTCAGGACTAGTCTGTGAGGCTTGTAGCCTTAGTAACACTTCAGGACTAGTCTGTGAGGCTTGTAGCCTTAGTAACACTTCAGGACTAGTCTGTGAGGCTTGTAGCCTTAGTCACACTTCAGGACTAGTCTGTGAGGCTTGTAGCCTTAGTAACACTTCAGGACTAGTCTGTGAGGCTTGTAGCCTTAGTAACACTTCAGGACTACTCTGTGAGGCTTGTAGCCTTAGTAACACTTCAGGACTAGTCTGTGAGGCTTGTAGCCTTAGTAACACTTCAGGACTACTCTGTGAGGCTTGTAGCCTTAGTCACACTTCAGGACTAGTCTGTGAGGCTTGTAGCCTTAGTCACACTTCAGGACTAGTCTGTGAGGCTTGTAGCCTTAGTAACACTTCAGGACTAGTCTGTGAGGCTTGTAGCCTTAGTAACACTTCAGGACTAGTCTGTGAGGTTTGTAGCCTTAGTAACACTTCAGGACTAGTCTGTGAGGCTTGTAGCCTTAGTCACACTTCAGGACTAGTCTGTGAGGCTTGTAGCCTTAGTAACACTTCAGGACTAGTCTGTGAGGCTTGTAGCCTTAGTAACACTTCAGGACTAGTCTGTGAGGCTTGTAGCCTTAGTCACACTTCAGGACTAGTCTGTGAGGCTTGTAGCCTTAGTCACACTTCAGGACTAGTCTGTGAGGCTTGTAGCCTTAGTCACACTTCAGGACTACTCTGTGATGCTTGTAGTCTGAGTCAGACCTCCAGGACCACTGTGATCAGTGTCAAGTTAAGCTGTGTGAGCAGCTTCTTGTATGAAAAAGCTTCATTCTGAGGCTTCAGCTTCACACTGATCGAGACTATGGCGCTGAACACTTCTTCAAGGCTGAGGGGACTGACCATCTCAAACTACTACTATGAGACTTGATAGACTGATTACCTCATCTTTACCTCCCCACTGTTTCTGCTGTCTTCGACTGAAGAAGCCTACTGAGCAGGCGAAACGTTTCGACAGCAACGATACCCAAGTGTGGCACGCGTGTTTCACCCATCAACTTACACTGGCACACCATACCAGTACCTCGCCCTCTCCATCCAAAGACCCGGAGCTACGCCCGTCCCTTGAATCAACCCTCATGACCTCCCATTCCCACGCCCCTGCGGTTGTACCGCTCCTCTGTGATGACAATAATCACACCGAGGAATCCTGAGTGTATAGAGAGAGGCTCGACAACACCACACCCTGACACACTTAAGTGTGGAGTACCCCGGTAAATCATTATCCCGACGGTAATAACAAGGAGCCGGTAATGACGCTGTTAACTACAGCATTGTCAGGCGCTGCTCCTCACAATGGACTACCGACCAGTGTAAATACACACTGTGGGTGACTACTGTCACTGTGCTACCCTGCCCGACAATGTACCAATGTACGTCACCTTTTATGCTGATGTAATGCTGTATTGTGAGTAATGTTAGTAACCCAGGAGGGCAGATAACTCAGGAGAGCAGGTAACCCATGACAACCCTCAGAAAGCCACTCATGTCTCACTTTTGTTGGGTTACCCTAGGGAATGATAATTGTACCTACATGTACCTGTATCTAAAAAAACTTACTTACCTCCTCTCCAGGATGCGACCTATACCAGTAAACTGACACCCAGGTGCCTAGTTAGTGTTAGGTGACTGGAGGAGGTAGTAGGTGTAGTCTTGCTCATACGTCTGGCCTCGTCCCTATATTGAACCCAGGTTCTTTTGTTTGTGAGCTGAATGATCTACAGCTGAGTTATATTTTGTCTGATGGGAGGGTGGTTCACCTGTTCTCCCCTGGATATTGGGGTCGAGTCTCAGCTCTTGGACCCCTTTAAAGTGCAATATATGTGTTCGTGTGAGTGAAAGAGAGAGTCACATTCTAAGATTCCAGAAGCTCCTGGAACTTATTAAAAACCTCAAAAGGTTCACCTGGTGACGCGAGGGTTCCAGTTGTTGCTTCCAGGAAGACCAACAGAGCCACCTCAGTGAACCTTGTTATTGTCTCTCAGCAGTGTAATTATCTCTCATTCAGGAGGACCCAGAGGCAACCCACAACCTCCACATTATCAACACCAGTACACGGTGTTCCTGCAACAATGACACTGTGGGTAATACATTGCAACCAACAGTAGTGTTCCTGCAACACGACACTGTGAGCAACACACACATTGCAGCCTCATTGAAGAATCATTTTTCATGTGTTGCATTCCTGCAAATTGAAATTGAAGCTGAATACGAACAAAGGTGGAGTAACTAGAACTGGTCTAGGACCGGGGAGCTGGGGTGATGGGGAGCTGGGGTGATGGGATGATGGGGTTTGAGGGGTGACTCTCGTAAACATCCTTCTCTGTTTTCTCAACCATTTATTCAAATCCTTCAAGCATCCATCAAATAGATGCAGTTATGATTTACGTATAAACTACTAGTACAATCCGCACTATATATATATATATATATATATATATATATATATATATATATATATATATATATATATAATATATATATATATATTCAGATATAAGTATGACAGGAGGAACACATCCCATACGTAAATTTAGGGCGCACCGGAGCAGTTAGCTTCATACCACAACCCAAGACCCCGGGTTCAATCCTGGGCGAAGTGGAACGTACTGGCTGGCAAGCATCCTAACCACCTGCTGCCCGCCTTCACCTAGCAGTAAATAGGTACTTGGACGTGCTTTACCTCTCAGTGTGTTTATATTGAGGTAGTGGACCTGTCTGGTCACTGTACCGAGGATCCGCTCTATAACACTCCTTGTAGCCATATAGTATATACTGAATATTTCATCATCTGGATAACTAAAAACTAACACGGACACAAAAACTCAGATTAATTGATCACCTTCTGAAGAGGATCCAGAAGGGGATCGAAATATACAGACCAATTAATCTTCTGAGTTTCTGTCTGAACGTTGTTATTACTGAGCATTATACCATATCCCCAGTACTGCTATATTAATATAGTGCGATCCTTGAATATGTCATCATTGTACTGTCGTAATATACTGTGTTCCTTCAGGATGTCATCAATGCATTATTACTGTTGCTACAGTAGTAGTAGTAATTATAACAGTAGTAGTAATTATAACAGTAGTAGTAGTGATTATAACAGTAGTAGTAATAATTATAACAGTAGTAGTAGTAATTATAACAGTAGTAGTAATTATAACAGTAGTAGTAGTGATTATAACAGTAGTAGTAATAATTATAACAGTAGTAGTAGTAATTATAACAGTAGTAGTAGTAATTATAACAGTAGTAGTAGTGATTATAACAGTAGTAGTAGTAATTATACCAGTAGTAGTAGTAATTATAACAGTAGTAGTAGTGATTATAACAGTAGTAGTAGTGATTATAACAGTAGTAGTAGTGATTATAATAGTAGTAGTAATTATAACAGTAGTAGTAGTAATTATAACAGTAGTAGTAGTAATTATAACAGTAGTAGTAGTAATTATAACAGTAGAAGTAGTGATTATAACAGTAGTAGTAGTGATTATAATAGTAGTAGTAGTAATTATAACAGTAGTAGTAGTAATTATAACAGTAGTAGTAGTAATTATAACAGTAGTAGTAGTAGTAGTAATAATTACAACAAAAGTAGTAGTAGAAATAATAAATTTTAGTTGTAGTAGTAGGTGTTGTAATTGAATTATTTTTGTTGAGTGTTTTTAATGAACAATACAGTAACTAGTGTGTAATTAATTATAGTAATTATAGTAATTATAACAGTAGTAGTAGTAATTATAACAGTAGTAGTAGTAATTATAACAGTAGTAGTAGTGATTATAACAGTAGCAGTAGTAATTATAACAGTAGTAGTAGTGATTATAACAGTAGTAGTAGTGATTATAACAGTAGTAGTAGTGATTATAACAGTAGTAGTAGTGATTATAACAGTAGTAGTAGTAATTATAACAGTAGTAGTAGTAATTATAACAGTAGTAGTAGTAATTATAACAGTAGTAGTAGTAATTATAACAGTAGTAGAAAAGTAGTAGTATTATAACAGTAGTAGTAGTATTATAACAGTAGTATAGTAATTATAACAGTAGTAGTAGTAATTATAACAGTAGTAGTAGTAATTATAACAGTAGTAGTAGTAATTATAACAGTAGTAGTAGTAATTATAACAGTAGTAGTAGTAATTATAACAGTAGTAGTAGTGATTATAACAGTAGTATTAGTAATTATAACAGTAGCAGTAGTAATTATAACAGTAGCAGTAGTAATTATAACAGTAGTAGTAGTAATTATAACAGTAGTAGTAGTAATTATAACAGTAGTAGTAGTAATTATAACAGTAGTAGTAGTAATTATAACAGTAGTAGTAGTAATTATAACAGTAGTAGTAGTAGTTATTATAACAGTAGTAGTAGTGATTATAACAGTAGTATTAGTAATTATAACAGTAGTAGTAGTAATTATAACAGTTGTAGTAGTAATTATAACAGTAGTATTAGTAATTATAACAGTAGTAGTAGTAATTATAACAGTAGTAGTAGTAATTATAACAGTAGTAGTAGTAATTATAACAGTAGTAGTAGTAATTATAACAGTAGTAGTAGTAATTATAACAGTAGTAGTAGTAATTATAACAGTAGTATTAGTAATTATAACAGTAGTAGTAGTAATTATAACAGTAGTATTAGTAATTATAACAGTAGTATTAGTAATTATAACAGTAGTAGTAGTAATTATAACAGTAGTAGTAATTATAACAGTAGTAGTAGTAATTATAACAGTAGTAGTAGTAATTATAACAGTAGTAGTAGTAATTATAACAGTAGTATTAGTAATTATAACAGTAGTATTAGTAATTATAACAGTAGTATTAGTAATTATAACAGTAGTAGTAGTAATTATAACAGTAGTAGTAGTAATTATAACAGTAGTAGTAGTAATTATAACAGTAGTAGTAGTAATTATAACAGTAGTAGTAGTAATTATAACAGTAGTAGTAGTAGTAGTAATAATTACAACAAAAGTAGTAGTAGAAATAATAAATTTTAGTTGTAGTAGTAGGTGTTGTAATTGAATTATTTTTGTTGAGTGTTTTTAATGAACAATACAGTAACTAGTGTGTGTTGATGCAGGGTGTGACTCCAGAGGTGAACCGTGGCGGCCTTGGCATGACCACCATCGCCGAGGGTGTGAACACAGGGCAAGCGCTGGGCATCGAGCTTATCATCACCTTCGTCCTGGTACTGACGGTGTTTGGTGTGTGTGACGAGAGGAGGACTGACGTGAAGGGTTCTGCACCCCTGGCCATAGGCCTCTCCATTACTGCTGGTCACCTCGTTGCTGTGAGTGTTGCTTCTCTTATACCTCCTGTTACACCTGTTGCTACACCTGTTATTACACTTTTTACTATACTTGTTATTACGTTACTATACGTTATTATACTTGTTACTACACCTATTATACCTGTTGCTACACCTGTTACTACATCTGCTACTACACTTGTTACACCTGTTATTAAACTTGTTACTACACCTGTCACCACACCCAAGATTGTAATAACGCTTGGATTGAATCTGATTTCTTCCCCTACGAGTTTAGCACTCCCTAAGTATATATACCTTCATGATAATGTATCTTTCTATATCTACTTCCATATTTCATTGTGGTTAACTATTTTTACTATGGCTAACTAAATTATTATAGCAAAATAAGTTATTCTAAGATTAAGAAAATAATTTTATGGTTAACTAAGTTCTGATTGTGCTTATGTTTTATTAACTTAAATATTATATTATGGTTAACTGTTATTTTATGATGATTGTGGAAAATCTTTATTGTGGTTAAATGTTATTTTATTACAACTGTGGAAAATCTGGTTCGAAGGACCACACGCTGAGAAACTATAGATTATCCCTGAAGTGTAATGGAAAAGATACTGTATCGTTTGTGATTAGCTTATTTCTTCGTGATCTTCAGTTGTACTGCCACCAGTATTGCCCAAATGACTCCACAGTCACTGCCGCTAGTGTTGTCAGTGGCACTAGTATTGTCAGTGTTACCAGCATTGACTGTTGTGTGTGTTTCAGGTTCCCATCACTGGAGCGTCGATGAACCCAGCCCGAACCTTTGGACCAGCTGTTGTCACAGGCATCTGGCAGGACCACTGGGTAAGACTGATCCTTTAGTGGTCCTAAAAATAAACCTTCTCTGGGAGACTCTGCCTTCTTTACCTGCTGATCATCCTGACGGTGTTCTGTTGAATGCCTTGCTTAATGCTGTTATTCTCCTGACAACTATGAACTGAGTGTCCTGTCTTTGATGACATTCTAACTAGCTCCTGACGATGTCTTCTCTTGGTAATCTTCCTTGAGCATCACTTCTCCTGACATCAAAATGCTAACATCTTGCCTCTGCTCCTGCCCTTATTGACACCCTCATTCTGCTGACATCCTGCCTCTGCTCCTGCCCTTACTGACACCCTCATTCTGCTGACATCTTTCAAAAATAAAAAAATATAGCCAATGCTTTAGCCTAAGTTTCAGCCTGCATATTTATATATATTTTTGCATATTCTAGTAGCATAATACAATTGTAGTTATCTACAGGTGGAGTAGTTGTAGTTATCTGGGAGTTGTTGTAATGTGGGAGTTGTAGTGGTTGTACTTATTTTAATACGTTTTAATAGTTGTAGTTATCTGACTATTGGGGTAGTGACTATCTTCCTATATAGTTCTTTCTTTCTCAAATACATACAAACCTCCACGTTCCTTTATGGTATAACCTAAACAATTGGTTTGTGAGATCACTTCGTTACAATATGTGATGCCCTGCTCATGTATGACTATCATTATTTGCTCCCTGAGAATCCTAGTATCATGTTTGGTGGGTCACATATGTAAACATTTAAAAAATGGAAAATGGCCAGAGTGTACTGAAAAATTTGGCAATATTTTGGTGTAGGTCTCATTTTTTTATGACATAAAAGAGTGTTTATAATTATGACATGATGTCATGACATTATCATGATGTGATGTCATGATGTTATAATTATGACATGTCATATATATATGCATAATTGGTGAATTTTTGGTTATTTTTTTTCCATTTTATATTTTATTTATTACTTTCATTAAAATCAGTATATGGCATCATGATGCTGCTAGAAGTACAGTGATGGACCATTGTCACAATCCTCACAACGGTGGTTAGATTTAAAACCTTAATTTTTAAAGTAGTGGAGGGGTAAGCCAGCGGAAGGCCTCGGTCAGATGACCAAAAGCTCCAGCTGTGGGTCATCATATGACTAAGACCCGCGTCAGGAAACACTTATCCTGTTTCCTGACAAACCTAAACTTGTCACTCAGTGTGATTTATGGTGGCGTAGGCGAGTGTCATGCTCTGCCACTACAGGTGTTCTAGCCTCTTTCTGACGCTTTCATTTATGCCTTTTATGAAAGCCTTTGCGGAAATATTTAGTAAGAAATTTAAAGAACATTTGAAAGCGACGCAGAAAGCCATATTAAGATAAATATTAACAAATAATGGGGATGTCCAGTGGCCTGGTTGGCAACGCTCTCGCTTCACACACTGAGTGTCCGTGGTTCGATCCCCGGCAAGAGTGGAAACATTGGGCGTGTTTTCTTACACCTGTTGTCCCGTTCACCTAGCAAGTAGGTACCTGGGTGTTAGTTGACTGGTGCGAGTCGCATTCTGGGGGACAAAACTAAAGACCATAATGGAAACAAGACAGACAGACAGACAGTCCTCGATGACGCACTGACTTTCTTTGGTTATCCTGGAAGGCTAACCCTCCGGGGTTTAAAAAACCCAACAAAATCTTATCTCTTATCTAGGAAGCGAAATAAAGCTGGTCTGCCCATGTATAACAACAACAGTTTTCTCTGGTTGATCAAGGAAGAAAACGGCGGCGTCTTTCTGGGGAAACTTCAACACAATGATCCTACAACTTAAAACCTTTATAAGCAAGTTTATTCTGGTACAGGTACACATAAATACACTTACATAAAGTATCATACATAGCAGCATATGTGTACATTACCCAGGATAACCCAAAAAAGACAGACAAACATCGTTTGTCTGTCTGACTTTTTGTCTGACTCTCAATAAAACATATAAGACTAATGGCTGTTTTTCCTCGAGAAATATACTAGTAGGTTCAACTTCGTTAATTTCCAGAGTTATTTTGTTATTCCTTAATGACGATTTATCATTTATGAGCCGATTTTAACAATTTTTACGTGTTCAACAGTTATCGTTTTAAAAAGTGATGGTACAATATAGAAATAGTCTTCATTTTTTTTTTTTGAGAGGCAGGGGTAGAATTTTGAGAAAAAAATATATCCCAACTTCCCTATATATTTTTTTTTTGAGGGGAGGGTGAAAAAAATTATATAGTGAATTTCTCGCACTGTATTATTATATAACCTTATTAAATTTATAATAATTCTAAATTGTTATTTATTTTTATAGATGATAACATTTACAACAGTCACAATAGCCCTTTTGTCATTGTCATTGCTTCTGTCATTGTTAAAGCAGTGTTGCAACATCAACAAAATACATTGTATATTTTTTGGCTAATCTTCAGGAAACACTTATCAATACTCTCAAAAAAAATACTGGAAGAATTCGGACAAGCAAAAAAAAATAAATGATCCAACCCCCCCAGTCGTCCATTTTATATTTATAGTGGACAGTTGCGTGGGTGGAGTGGGACTCCCACTTGAGTTATCAAAGATCATTCCTTGGGTAACACTGATAATGGGTTGACCGAATACATTTGTTAGTGGGTTTGGGTTTGAGAAGGACCAGCCTAGTATGGGCCAGTAGGCCTGCTGCATTGTCCCTCTTGTCTAATGTTCTCATGCACAGTGTATCTTGCCTCGGTACACAGAGACATGTACTTACCTGGTACCTATGAGAGGCCAGGTAAACGGTACTGCAGGAGTGCAAGTACACCAAGAACAAGTACTTCAAGAAGAAGTACATCAAGAACAAGTACATCAAGAACAAGTACATCAAGAACAAGTACATCAAGAACACGTACATCAAGAACAAGTACATCAAGAACACATACATCAAGAACATGTACATCAAGAACACGTATATCAAGAACACATACATCAAGAACACGTACATCAAGAACAAGTACATCAAGAACAAGTACATCAAGAACAAGTACATCAAGAACACGTACATCAAGAACAAGTACATCAAGAACAAGTACATCAAGAACAAGTACATCAAGAACAAGTACATCAAGAACAAATACATCAAGAACAAGTACATCAAGAACAAGTACATCAAGAACAAGTACATCAAGAACAAATACATCAAGAACAAGTACATCAAGAACAAGTACATCAAGAACAAGTACATCAAGAACAAGTACATCAAGAACAAATACATCAAGAACAAGTACATCAAGAACAAGTACATCAAGAACAAATACATCAAGAACAAGTACATAAAGAACAAGTACGCGCCGCGGAAACGACGATTAAAGGAGTCATGTAAAAAAATGCAAGCTCTGATTCACAGTTTACCTGGAGAGGGTTTCGAGGGTCAACGCCCCCGCGGCCCGGTCTGAGACCAGGCTCGGTCTGAGACCAGGCTCGGTCTGAGACCAGGCCTCGTGGTGGATCAGGGTTGGCTCCATCTGGCTCATAGCTGACTCCAACTGACACAAAGCTGGCTTTAACTGACACCAAGCTGGCTCCAACTGACACACAGCTGGTTCCAACTGACACACAGCTGGCTCCAACTGACAGCAAGCTGGCTTTAACTGACATACAGCTGGCTTTAACTGACACCAAGCTGGCTCCAACTGACACACAGCTGGCTCCAACTGACACACAGCTGGCTCCAACTGACACACAGCTGGCTCCAACTGACACACAGCTGGCTCCAACTGACACAGCTGGCTCCAACTGCCATTATACTAATAGAACCAATATATGTGTGTGTGTGTGTGAGAGAGAGAGAGAGAGAGAGAGAGAGAGAGAGAGAGAGAGAGAGAGAGAGAGAGAGAGAGAGAGAGAGAGAGAGAGAGAATTAAATTTCTGGGTCAAATATATTCGTTGATTCGCGTGCTGGTTCGCGAAACATCGTCCGCGAGGATTTCACCGTCAAAATAAAGCCAGGTCAAGAAAAGTTCCCACGGTGGAGCGTTGTTTCCCACGGCTGGTGTAGCGCCTTGCTTGTGTTGCTGGTGGGTGTTGCTGGTGGGTGTTGCTGGTGGGTGTTGCTGGTGGGTGTTGCTGGTGAGAGTTGCTGTATTCTGTTCGTCGGAATTCCAGTTATATCTGTTTGTGATCAGTGATACTCAGTGTGTGGGTCGCGGTACCACGTCCAGTGTGGTACACTACCACGTCCAGTGCTGGTACACTACCACGTCCAGTGTGGTACACTACCACGTCCAGTGTGGTACACTACCACGTCCAGTGTGGTACACTACCACGTCCAGTGTGGTACACTACCACGTCCAGTGTGGTACACTACCACGTCCAGTGCGGTACACTACCACGTCCAGTGTGGTACACTACCACGTCCAGTGTGGTACACTACCACGTCCAGTGTGGTACACCACGTCAGTGGTACATCACGTCCAGTGTGGTACACTACCACGTCCAGTGTACGTCACTACCACGTCCAGTGTGGTACACTACCACGTCCAGTGTGGTACACTACCACGTCCAGTGCGGTACACTACCACGTCCAGTGTGGTACACTACCACGTCCAGTGTGGTACACTACCACGTCCAGTGTGGTACACTACCACGTCCAGTGTGGTACACTACCACGTCCAGTGTGGTACACTACCACGTCAGTGGGTACACTACCACGTCCAGTGTGGTACACTACCACGTCCAGTGTGGTACACTACCACGTCCAGTGGGTACACTACCACGTCCAGTGTGGTACACTACCACGTCCAGTGTGGTACACTACCACGTCCAGTGTGGTACACTACCACGTCCAGTGGGTACACTACCACGTCCAGTGTGGTACACTACCACGTCCAGTGTGGTACACTTACCACGTCCAGTGAGGTACACTACCACGTCCAGTGTGGTACACTACCACGTCCAGTGCGGTACACTACCACGTCCAGTGTGGTACACTACCACGTCCAGTGCGGTACACTACCACGTCCAGTGCGGTACACTACCACGTCCAGTGCGGTACACTACCACGTCCAGTGCGGTACACTACCACGTCCAGTGCGGTACACTACCACGTCCAGTGGGTACACTACCACGTCCAGTGCGGTAACTACCACGTCCAGTGTGGTACACTACCACGTCCAGTGCGGTAGACTAACACGTCCAGTGATGTACACTACCACGTCCAGTGTGAGTAACTACCTCCACGTGATGTGACTAACACTCTCCAGTGTGTAACTACACTGCTCCACTGTGAAGTAGACTAACACTGCTCCACTGTGATAGTAGACTAACACTGCTCCACTGTGATAGTAGACTAACACTGCCACTGTGATAGTAGACTAACACTGCTCCACTGTGACAGTAGACTAACACTGCCTCCACTGTGATAGTAGACTAACACTGCCTCCACTGTGATAGTAGACTAACACTGCCTCCACTGTGATAGTAGACTAACACTGCCTCCACTGTGATAGTAGACTAACACTGCCTCCACTGTGATAGTAGACTAACACTGCCTCCACTGTGATAGTAGACTAACACTGCCTCCACTGTGATAGTAGACTAACACTGCCTCCACTGTGATAGTAGAATAACATTGCCTCCACTGTGATAGTAGAATAACACTGCCTCCACTGTGATAGTAGACTAACACTGTTTCCACTGTGATAGTAGACTAACACTGTTTCCACTGTGATAGTAGACTAACATTGCATCCACTGTGATAGTAGACTGACACTGTCTCCACTGTGACAGTAGACTAACACTGTCTCCACTGTGATAGTAGACTAACACTGTTTCCACTGTGATACAGACTAATACTACCTCCACTGTGATAGTAGACTAACACTGCATCCACTGTGATAGTAGACTAACACTGTCTCCACTGTGATAGTAGAGTAACACTGTCTCCACTGTGATAGTAGACTAACACTGTCTCCACTGTGATAGTAGACTAACACTGTTTCCACTGTGATAGTAGACAAAAACTGCCTCCACTGTGATAGTAGACTAACACTGTTTCCACTGTGATAGTAGACAAAAACTGCCTCCACTGTGATAGTAGACTAACACTGTTTCTACTGTGATAGTAGACTAACACTGTTTCCACTGTGATAATAGACTAACACTGTCTCCACTGTGATAGTAGACTAACACTGTCTCCACTGTGATAGTAGAGTAACACTGTCTCCACTATGACAGTAGACTAACACTGCCTCCACTGTGATAGTAGACTAACACTGTTTCCACTGTGATAGTAGACAAAAACTGCCTCCACTGTGATTGTAGACTAACACTGCCTCCACTGTGATAGTAGACTAACACTGTCTCCACTGTGATAGTAGACTAACACTGCCTCCACTGTGATAGTAGACTAACACTGCCTACCTGCTCCGGGGGTCAACGCCCCCCTGGCCCAGTCCTTGGCCAGGCCACAACATGATACTGTTTACATCTAACATGACACTGTTTACATCTAACATGACACTGTTTACATCTAACATGACACTGTTTACATCTAACATGACACTGTTTACATCTAACATGACACTGTTTACATGTAACATGACAATGTTTACATCTAACATGACACTGTTTACATCTAACATGACACTGTTTACATCTAACATGACACTGTTTACATCTAACATGACACTGTTTACATCTAACATGACAATGTTTACATCTAACATGACAATGTTTACATCTAACATGACACTGTTTACATCTAACATGACACTGTTTACATCTAACATGACACTGTTTACATCTATCATGACAATGTTTACATCTAACATGACACTGTTTACATCTAACATGACACTGTTTACATCTAACATGACACTGTTTACATCTAACATGTCATGTTTACATCTAACATGACACTGTTTACATCTAACATGACACTGTTTACATCTAACATGACACTGTTTACATCTAACATGACACTGTTTACATCTAACATGACAATGTTTACATCTAACATGACACTGTTTACATCTAACATGACAATGTTTACATCTAACATGACACTGTTTACATCTAACATGACAATGTTTACATCTAACATGACACTGTTTACATCTAACATGACAATGTTTACATCTAACATGACACTGTTTACATCTAACATGACAATGTTTACATCTAACATGACACTGTTTACATCTCAACACTACATACATTACTTCACTTTATCGGGAGATTTTCTTACAAGTTAGCAACGAGTACATGTCAGGCACACATTCTGACTCATATCTGACACTCCAAAGTGACTAACATGAGGGGTAACACACATCTATATCATTCCTATATCAACCCGCTAATATCATTCCTATATCGACACGCTGTTTTTTTAAGACACTGTCCGTCTCCCACCGAGGCATGGGGGGACTCGAAATAGAAGAAACCCCTTCACCATCATTCACACACTCACTGTCTCGCCGGAGGCACGAAGATACTACAGTTCAGACGCCCATCCAAACTGCAGAATGTCGTTCCTGTATTAAACAAGATACTAACTGCTTACTCCCACCTCCTCTCTCTCTCTCTCTCTCTCTCTCTCTGTGACTGTCTTGACTGTTGCTGTCCTGTACATGCATATGACGTGACCTTCTTTTGTCATTTTTTAAAAAAAAGACGAATTTTATAAAGATTATATTTTATATAATGATGTATTCATGTAATTGTCACGGTTCAGGGTGTCAGGGTGCACGTTCTTGTGCACTGACCTAGGAAGGTGGTCACCCTTGTGCACTTAGCAGGGCAGGTCTACCGTGTAAGCATGGTACTCCTGGTTCATTAATGAGGTTTAAAGCCGGTCGACTCCACTAAGATCATTAAGTATACCATACAGGTATACTTCTATCCCTAAAGTAGGGATTAAGGTTATCTCTCACCATATATACGCTGAAATATACCTCTAAGAGTATATTTCCTGGTGTGTTATACTTCTACACAGAACCAGAGCTTCTAATATGGATGGGAGAGTGTGGTTTTTCAGGTGGGTTGCAGGGGTGTATGGTGGGTGGCAGGGGTGTTTCAGGTGGGTGGCAGGGAAGTACTGGCTTGGCTGGCAACACTCGCCTCACACACTGAGTGTCCGTGGTTCGATCCCCGACACGGGCGGAAATATTGGACGTGTTTCCTTACACCTCCTGTCCCGGTCACCTAGCAAGCAAGGAGGTACCTGGGTGACTGATATGGGTGGCATCCTGAGGGGGATGACAGGACAGAAGGACCACAATGGAAATCAGACAGACAATCCCTCGATGACACACTGACTTCCTCGGGTTATCCTATGCGGCTAACCCTCCGGGGTTAAAAAAACTCCCAACAAATCTTATCTTAATCACATCTTATCTTATGGTAGACGCTGACAACGACCTTTCTTCTAGGTATATTGGGCTGGTCCCATCCTAGGAGGCATGCTGGCAGCTGTCATCTACTCGTACATCTTCAGAGCGCACAAGGCCAGGAGCTATGACGTAGAACTTGATGCGTACAGTAAGAGAGCCAACAATGCCTAAGGTACAGACAAGAGCGATCACTAGCCGTGTGTGTGTGTGTGTGTGTGTGTGTGTGTGTGTGTGTCAGTGATAAGCTTCATTACAGTGTACAACTAACATGTCACAGTACAGTGCTTCACTAACATTACACTGTGGTACACTATGTATTGGTCCAGTGTCCTTGATGTATTTGTCTAGTGTCCTTGATATATTTGTCTAGTGTCCTTGGTGTATTTGTGTAGTGTTCTTGGTGTATGTATTCGTAATGCATGTTGTATCCGTACGTAGGAGCCGCAATACGATGTAATACGTTTTTGTGACGTCTTCCAGTATAAGTTATCTCGTCTGACCTGTGTTGTGTTTACCTCTGCCGGGGAAACACACCTGAGTGAGTGTGTGTATGTGTGTGCAAAACATCGCAACACACATGCTAGTAATGTATTCAAATAAGCCACTGGGAGGGACATAAAAATAGCTTTTAGCGCTTTCAGTAAAAGGGCATCTTCAGGGGAGCCAGGATCCTGGCTAACCTCGCTTGATTTACTTTCTGAAGACGGTCTTGTACCGTAAGCGATAAAAGTATTTTCACTCCCCTCCACGAGGCTTCTTACATACCAGTGTGCTTATCAAGTCACAATGCAGAACAAGCCACACGGGGATGGAAATCTTTAGCTCTAGATCTTTCGTACTCTCGTGCGTCGTCAGGAGCTATGCAATGTTGCAAGACAGCAACACATAGTAGGTGAAATTCTCTGAGGCAAGGCAGAAGGCAACATTGGCGGCCCGTTCATACCTTCTGCCTTGTCTCAGAGAATTTCCCCTCCTATCTTTCGCTGTCTTGCAACATTGCATAGCTCCTGACGACGCACGAGAGTGCGAAAGATCTATAGCTAAAGATTTTCATCACCGTGTGGCTTCTTACATACCAGTATATGTTTAATTCGCAAACGGGCGAAATTATTTACAAACATTATCCCTTAGTCCACAGCAGGATTCCAACCTACACATCAAGGTACGCAGTACTTCAGGTCTGGCTGTGTGGATAAAGTACTGCGTACCTTGATGCAGTGTGTGCAGGTTCGAATCCTGCTGTAAACTGAGAGATAATGTTTGTAAATACCAGCATATATGTGTATGAGGAAGGGGATTATATCTCCTGATCACCAGCCTCTGTGTCTCCACCTTCCTTCCCTCCCCTCCCCATCCCTTCCCTTCATATCCAATATTAATGTCACCCTTCCCAACACATAATGCATAACCCCGTGTAATACTTACCCTGGAGATGTGGTGTATGTTGCATGTTCATGATACAGCTAGCACTTGCATTGCTGGTGCATGACGTAGGCAGTACCTGCATGCTTGTTGCATGACGTAGGCAGTACCTGCATGCTTGTTGCATGACGTAGGCAGTACCTGCATGCTTGTTGCATGAAGTAGACAGTACCTGTATGCTTGTTGCATGACAGTACATAACGTGTACTGTATCTTTGCTGTGTCTTGTATCTGCGTGGAGATGTGTGCAATATGCGGTGTGTTGAACTGAGTGTTGAAGAATAAGACTCATGTGCAATATTTGGGAAATGTTTGAGGAAACGTTTCGCCAGGAAGTGGCTTCTTCAGTCCACTACAGAGAAGAACTATGGAAGATGAGGAGGAGGAGATTGAGGTAATCAGTCCCTCATCAGCCTGGAGTCGATGTGTCCGCTCCATCAGTCTTGAAAATAACATCACATTGACTCCAGGTTACCGAGGGACTGATTACCCCAAACTCCCCCTCATCATCCACAGTTCTTCTCTGTACTGGACTGAAGAAGCCACTGGCTGGCGAAACGTTTCCCCAATAAACATTCCCTAAATGCTGCACAAGTGCGCCATTCTCCAACTTGTCGGGTTTGTCGCACCATGTACACCAGAACGCAGTAGCCACACCCTCGCTCACTTGTCAACAAACACAGCAACTCTGATCAACCTTAAGAAAACACGTGACCTCTCAACACGTGACTTCTCAACACGTGACACATTACTGCACACACTCACACGTTCTCTATAGTGTAATGTATCATGTGGGTTATAAGAATACATTTAGAATTAGCTAATATTGAAGACTAGAGCTCGTAATGATCACCAAAATACACTAGCTATGTTTCACAAAGTACAGAGTGCAGCACAATGCACCTAAATACCAACACTGAATACCTGAAGTCAATCGGAAGAGGGAATTACAAGTTATCACCTTACCTAACATAACCTAACCTAACCTTAACTAATCTTACCTAACATAACCTTACCTAACATAACCTAACCTTACCCTCACACTATTAACGATACTACACAATATAGCCTAGAATAGTCTAATACTATTTAAACTTGCCTGTTTATGCTATTGGATGCTGAGCTATAGCTTCTGTGTCCGGCCAGTGTGTTAGAGTGTATGTACTTACCTAACTGTGGTTGCAGAGGTCGAGTCGCCGCTTCGGGTGAAGATGCTCTCAGGACCCACTGATCAAAGAGCCACACCTGAAAGATATTTACATTATAAGTAATGCCGTTATACAGACACATTAGTTACATGTTATATGGAAGAAAATGCGAGACATTGTTGGTTAATGTGGTCTTTGTATGTTGAGTGTTGTAGCGTGACGAAGTCTAGCAAGTTACTATATACCTGGATACCTGGAGAGGGTTTCGGGGGTCAACGCCCCCGCGGCCCGGTCTGTGACCAGGTCTCATGCTTGTACTCTCTGGAGTACTGTTGATGTTTCCCCGCAGTACTTGAATGGTGTCACAGGCACACTAACGAGTCTATGATATAATATTAAGGGTGATTATGGTGATACAAAAGTAGACCACAGCGACCAATTCTGCTTGGCTAGGCTGGAAGGGCTGCCGTGTGTATGTTGTATAATGTTACAATTAACACTATACGAGTGCCAAATGTGCATTCTTGTGTATGATACCATGATGTGTGGTGTGGCATGCGTGCTACTAGGTACCATTCCCGTGTGTGTAATATCAGCTGTGTTGTGTTGCAGGTGTACTGGGTTGGACCAGTGTGTGGTGGTATGTTAGCAGCTTGTGTTTACCAGTACGCCTGGCGAGCCCCATCCCCAGACCACCGCCCACCCACGCCCACCTACGTGAAAGACGACCAGACCACAGCCTTCCTACACCGCCCACAAGTGCCTGAAGTCATCACTGATAGAACCACTTGCATCTAGAACAACTTACCAGACCACTTTTATCCAAGCCACCGCCTGTATGGTCACCCGAATCTGTATTTAAGAGGCCTACACGACCACCTGTGCCTAAACCATCTACAGAACCACATGTATTTATACCACCTGCAATACCACATGTATCTAAGCTACCAGCACACATCTTCGCCACCTAGATGACACCTAAATAATCATTTGGTAGTGTGTAGATTCCCTTGTATCTTTACTGTGAAGAAACAACTGAAAACTTTCCTTCTTAGAGTCACACATGTCTTACCTGGGCAGAATGATATACATCTTTGGCTCTATCCTACATATTTTAGCTGGTCAAAATCATACACATTTAAGCTGTGCAGTTAACACAGACTCTGTATTCATCTTATACTGTAGAGATACACTCGTAGGTCCCCTTCCCACACTCTGGTTCTCACCTGAGTTCTAGGGAAGCCTCTTAATACGAGTTATACTTTACGCTGTACGCCTGTGGGAGACCCAGCCAGTGTTCCAACCAGGAACACTTAGGCTTGAGCTAGACAACTGCCTAAGAAACCAAACATGCAGTATTTGCATAAAAGGCCACTTGACAGCCGAAACCTCGGAAGAAAGCGTCTTTGACAGCTGACAAATACCTTATCTTCCAGCCATAGGTGTTTACAATTTAATCACACGTGATAGTCTAATGTCTTGTGGTTTTATCCAAGACATTATGATTTCTGGACACTATCTCAAGAAGCTGCAGTTCTGCCCAGACATTGCTGCTGACGATGTTGAAGACGATCAAGACATTTAAAACCTACCCACCTGATACACTGAATAGCAAGGATTCAAACCAGAGGTATTAGCATGAGCAAGTATTTGCCAATCACGAGATAAACATGTTAGGATCCCATCGCTGCCACCACTAGCTAAGGTGGCACGTCAGGATTACATCGCTGCCACCACTAGCTAAAGTGACACGTCAGTATCCCATCGCTGCCACTACTAGCTAAGGTGACATGTTAGGATCCCATCGCTGCCACCACTAAGGAAACACGTCAGGATCCCATCGCTGCCACCACTAAGGAAACACGTCAGGATCCCATCGCTGCCACCACTAAGGAAACACGTCAGGATCCCATCGCTGCCACCACTACCTACCAACTTCTGCTGCATTCAGCACATGGAGTGATACACACACACACACACACATTTCAAGAGCTACATACACCTCTAGACCTCAGTTCGACCTGACCTACCTTAAGCCAGTCTAGGTTAAGACACTTTACGTTTAATATAGGCTTGGACCCATCGACCGATAACGCAAAGAAGAAAAGCGTTACGTACATACTTCAAAGAATACACCAAATCTTTATTTATAAGTCTGAATTAAGTAGCAACCAAAAGATAAGTCACAGTAGGAAGTTATACATGTTTAAGTTCACTTATAAACCGTTTCACTATTTAAATAGTTATACAATTAAGGTTTAATTATACAAGTCCCAACCCTTCACATGTGTAATGTATAATACTGAATAAGTGTATTTTAGGCATCAGTTTTAATTTGTGTATTTCATCAAATCATACACATTATGTAGCGTCTAAGCGTATCCATTACATGTAATCATGCACATTGTACAAAAAAGTAATCATACATAATATTATGCAAAGGACAATCATACACACTATACAGTGCAATCATACATACTGCATAAAGTGTACCCGTGTACAAAATGCAACTATACACACAGACTTCAATGACACTCGTCACGTACAATTTAATCACACACAGTGTACGTAAATGAACACTAACAACAATGCAGACTCTCACATTCACCTCCTGGTGTTCACACGGTGAACGCCCAGTCCTCACGCACAAAGTGAACACCTTCACGCGGGTTGTTCACTCAAGACGTTCAAACATCTGTTCACAAGTTCTAATATTCGTGTACAGGTTGAACAATGTTCGCTCCTTGTTCTTCTCCCCCCGCAGCTTAGAGAATGCTTTGAACACGTGTGTACAAAGTGAACACTGCGTTCAACGGAGTGTAGAGTTCATCTTCCTAACTCAAGGGTCACGTACAAAGTCATATTCTAACCAAAAAATTAATATTATCAAGGAATTATTATTACTATTATTAGAATTATTATTACTATTATTAGTATTGTCTGTAATTATTACTATCATTTACTCATTAATATTATAATGGAATTATTACTATTATTAGTATTGTCCTTGTGTTACTATTATCACAATCGTAAATAGTATTTTAATGGAATTATTATTATTATTATCATTAGAATTACGTTACTGTGTTTACTGTAAGTATTATTTTCAAAGAATTATTACAATTATTATTTTTGTAACTATTACTATTATTATTTTTGTAACTATTACAATTATTATTTCCATGGAATTATCATTAGTTATTAGTATTGTTTGTAATTACTATATGCAATTATGGATAATTATTATTATTTTGTAATTATTACTGTTACAATTATAATTATCATTGAATTATTAATGTTATCTTTGTAATTATTATTGCAATTATAATTATCACTGAATTATCTTGGAAATTATTACTATTACATTTATTATAATCACTGAATAATCTTGGGAATTAATACCATTACAATTATTATAATCATCACTGAATTATTATTATCTTGGTAATTAATACCATTACTATTATAATCATCACTGAATTATTATTATCTTGGTAATTAATACCATTACAATTATTATAATCATCACTGAATTATTATTATCTTGGTAATTAATACCACTACAATTATTATAATCATCACTGAATTATTATTATCTTGGGAATTAATACCACTACAATTATTATAATCATCAATAAATTATCTTGGTAATTAATACCATTACGATTATAATAATTACTGAATTATTATCTTGGTAATTAATACCATCACAATTATAATTATCAATGAATTATTATTTTTTATCATTATTATTTTGATTAATATTATAATTTATTATTACTATTATATTTATTATTATTATTATTATTATTATTATTATTATTATTATTATCTTGGTAATATTCCTCGTAAAATTCGTTATCTTCATGTAGTTACCAACGAGAATCAACATAATACGATATTACATCGTGATAACGAAGTTCAAACTGCGTTATACAGTCGCTCAAATTACGTAAAGGAAACCAATATTCTCGTGATATCCGGCCCGCGTAATGTTCGGAAGTTTGAGAATGTCCGAATACCGTGTCCGGATGGCGTTCAGCGGCGTCCACTCAGGCAGTTCGGATAACTTTTGATGATATCCGGCTGCAGCGTTCGGATAACTTCATATCCGGCTGCAGCGTTCGGATAACTTCATATCCGGCTGCAGCGTTCGGATAACTCTTCATATCCGGCTGCAGTGTTCGGATAACTCTAGTCTACATATCCGGCTGCGGTGTTCAGATAAGTTTTATGTTATGTTCCACCATAAAGTTCGGATAAAGATGTACAATATTCTGCCACTTTATCCGAATGCTTCAGTGATATCTGGACTCCGGCTTCAGCTTAACTTTCATGATAACCTGCCGAAGTGTTCGTATTTCATGACAGCATTCGAACACAGCGTTTGGATGTCTCAACGAGCGCTGTGTTCGGATGAACGACGTCACCCCGTGTCCAACTGGTACCTTATGTGTCTGTGTCCGTCCCGTATGTTCGGATACATTACTGTGTCCCGTGTGTTCGGATACATTACTGTGTTGTGTGTGTTCGGATACATTACTGTGTTGTGTGTGTTCGGATACATTACTGTGTTCTGTGTGTTCGCATACATTAGTGTGGTGTGTTCGGATACATTACTGTGTGTTTGGTGTGTTGTTCGGATACATTAGTGTGTTTGTGTTCGGATAAATTTCTGCGATCGGACACATAACTGTGTGTTCGGATACATTTGCGCGTGTGTCCCATGTGCTTGGATCAAAGGTCTTTACAGCGTTCCAATACGTCACCGTGTGTGTGTGTGTGTTTGTAATCACCTATTTGTGGTTGCAGGGGTCGATTCACAGCTCCTGGCCCCTGGCTCGTGTGTGTGTGTGTGTGTGTTTGTACTCACCTATTTGTGGGTGCAGGGGTCGAATCACAGCTCCTGGCCCCTGGCTCCACTGTGTGTGTTGTACTGAGGATGAGCGCTACAGCCGCATGTGTAAGTGTGCACAAGACGTGCTGGAGGCTCGATCCTCCGTCTTGCTGAGCACCAGACGTAACTTACGTCACTCCTCTCTCTCTCTCTCTCTTACTATTTCACACACTCGCTTCCTTTTTACAAATGTAAATTGTAAAAAAATGGATAACAATCGACTGTTTTAAAAAGTATAATAATAATAATAATAATAATAATAATAATTATTATTATTATTAATATTATTATTAATTATTATTATTATTATTAAACAATATCCTTGGATAGTTTTTTTTTCAATAAAAAAAATTCCTTGCGTATTTTAAGTCAATAAAAAAATAATAAAAATCAACCATTGAAAAAGTAATTTTTTAGAAAAAAATAAATTAAAAATAAATATTAATATAAATCACTAATTCAATAAAAAATTTTTATAAAAATTAAATTAAAAAAATATAAATATAAAAATAATTCAATACAAAAATAAAAAATAATAAAAATCAATAAAAATAATTTAGGCTCCGACTGTGTGGATTTTATTGTCTGTTGTTCAATTATGCTGGATTATTGACACTGTGTACACATGGTTATGTGCACACGGCTGTGTATATACACAGCTGTGTATACGTACATCAATGTGTACACAGCTGTGTGTGTAGACCACGGCCGTGTAAAAACAACTGTGTAGACCACAGCCGTGTACACACAGCTATGTGTGTAGACCACAGCCGTGTACACACATCTATGCGTGTAGACCACAGCCGTGTACACACGGCTATGTGTGTAGACCACAACCGTGTACACAACTGTGTAGACCACAGCCGTGTACACAGCTGTGTATGTGTAGACCACAGCCGTGTACACACACCTGTGTGTGTAGACCGCAGCCGTGTACACAACGTGGCACAGCCGTGTCACACTGTGTGAGCACGCCGTGTAACACAACTGTGTAGAGCAGCCGCTGTAACTACACAACTGGTGAGCACACGCCGTGTATACACAACTGTGCAGTGCTGAGTACCACTGCACGTGTGACACACAACTTGCAGTGCAGCGTACACAACTTGCAGTGCTGACGTACACAAGCCGTGCTGACGACACAACTTGCAGTGCGACGTACACAACTTGCACTGTGATACACTTGACAGTGTGGCAACTTGCACTGTACGTACACAACTTGCAGTGCTGACGTACACAACTTGCACAGTGCTGACGTACACAACTTGCACAGTGCTGACGTACACAACTTGCACAGTGCTGACGTACACAACTTGCAGTGCTGACGTACACAACTTGCACAGTGCTGACGTACACAACTTGCACAGTGCTGACGTACACAACTTGCAAGTGCTGACGTACACAACTTGCACAGTGCTGACGTACACAACTTGCACAGTGCTGACGTACACAACTTGCAGTGCTGACGTACACAACTTGCACAGTGCTGACGTACACAACTTGCACAGTGCTGACGTACACAACTTGCACAGTGCTGACGTACACAACTTGCGAGTGCTGACGTACACAACTTGCACAGTGCTGACGTACACAACTTGCAGTGCTGACGTACACAACTTGACAGTGCTGACGTACACAAATTGCACAGTGCTGACGTACACAACTTGCACATTGCTGACGTACACAACTTGCACAGTGCTGACGTACACAACTTGCACAGTGCTGACGACACAACTTGCACAGTGCTGACGTACACAACTTGCACAGTGCTGACGTACACAACTTGCACAGTGCTGACGTACACAACTTGCACAGTGCTGACGTACACAACTTGCACAGTGCTGACGTACACAACTTGCACAGTGCTGACGTACACAACTTGCACAGTGCTGACGTACACAACTTGCACAGTGCTGACGTACACAACTTGCAGTGCTGACGTACACAACTTGCACAGTGCTGACGTACAACTTGCACAGTGCTGACGTACACAACTTGCACAGTGCTGACGTAACAACTGCACAGTGCTGACGTAACAACTTGCAGTGCTGACGTACACAACTTGCACAGTGCTGACGTACACAACTTGCAGTGCTGACGTACACAACTTGCACAGTGCTGACGTACACAACTTGCACAGTGCTGACGTACACAACTTGCACAGTGCTGACGTACACAACTTGCACAGTGCTGACGTACACAACTTGCACAGTGCTGACGTACACAACTTGCAGTGCTGACGTATACAACTTGCACAGTGCTGACGTACACAACTTGCACAGTGCTGACGTACACAACTTGCAGTGATGACGTACACAACTTGCACAGTGCTGACGTACACAACTTGCACATTGCTGACGTACACAACTTGCACAGTGCTGACGTACACAACTTGCACAGTGCTGACGTACACAACTTGCACAGTGCTGACGTACACATCATTATCAAAGTTGACTTAAGTCGTTTATTTCAACTTTGTGTAATAAAAATAATAAATTATATAAAAAAGAAATGTTTTATTGAGAACCTTATTGACACACACAGCTTTAAGAAGAGGTACGATATAGCTCATGGAGCAGGGAAAGAGTGGACCTAGTAGCGAGCAGCGAAGAGGCGGGGCCAGGAGCTGAGACTCGACCCCTGCAACCACAAATAGGTGAGTACACACGTACACTTGTCTGTCGACAAGTGCCTTTAACTACCAACTAACTACTACACATAGGTAGATAGACATTGACGGAGTGTTGGAGAGGCGGGAAACAGGAACACAAGGGCAAAGGTGGAAGGTTAAAACACAGACCAGTCACAGAGATGTTAGGAAGTATTTCTTTAAGTCTTAGGCTTCTGCTTCGTATTTTCACTTTTAATTTCTTTCTTTTACGTTGCCCCTCAAATTCACCTACTAACCTTTGCAACTTCTAGACAACAACACGGCACAATACCGTGACTGCAACAATACACAGTCACACTATGTGACTTTGTCAATGGTACAAGTGGGAGCGAAACGTCGTGGTAAGTTCCCCTCAAGTGGGAGCGAAACGTCGTGGTAAGTTCCTCTCTCAAGTGGGAGCGAAACGTCGTGGTAAGTTCCCTCAAGTGGGAGCGAAACGTCGTGGTAAGCTCTCCCCCCCCCCCCCCCCCCCCCCCCCCCCCCCCCCCCCCCCCCCCCCCCCCCCCCCCCCCCCCCCCCCCCCCCCCCCCCCCCCCCCCCCCCCCCCCCCCCCCCCCCCCCCCCCCCCCCCCCCCCCCCCCCCCCCCCCCCCCCCCCCCCCCCCCCCCCCCCCCCCCCCCCCCCCCCCCCCCCCCCCCCCCCCCCCCCCCCCCCCCCCCCCCCCCCCCCCCCCCCCCCCCCCCCCCCCCCCCCCCCCCCCCCCCCCCCCCCCCCCCCCCCCCCCCCCCCCCCCCCCCCCCCCCCCCCCCCCCCCCCCCCCCCCCCCCCCCCCCCCCCCCCCCCCCCCCCCCCCCCCCCCCCCCCCCCCCCCCCCCCCCCCCCCCCCCCCCCCCCCCCCCCCCCCCCCCCCCCCCCCCCCCCCCCCCCCCCCCCCCCCCCCCCCCCCCCCCCCCCCCCCCCCCCCCCCCCCCCCCCCCCCCCCCCCCCCCCCCCCCCCCCCCCCCCCCCCCCCACTCTCCACACCAGCCCTTGACTCTGTCAATGGACAAGGGGAGCAAACGTCGACCTTCCCCTCAAGGCTGAGCTCCGACACGCCTGAAGCCTCCCCGCAAGTGGAGCGAAACCAGCGCCTACTTCCCACCCCCAGCCTGGAGCCTCTCCGCAAGCTCCTCTCCAGAGGGGGATCGACACCCCGCCTGGAGTTCCCCTCGACACCAGCTGGAAGTTCCCTCACAAGTGACTCGAAACTCGTGACCTCTCCAGGGACACACCCGCCTGAACCTCTCCGAACCGCGAGCTGAAACTCTCCGGAAGCCTCTCAGCTGAGCGACACTCGTAGCCCCTCTCTCACGAACGCGGCTGTCCTCTCAAGCTCGAGCTGAACTCGTCGAAAGCTCCTCTCGAAAAGTGAGCCGAACCCGCGAGCTGACCTCTCGACACCGGCGAGCGAACGTCTGGCAAGTCCCTCTCTCCCGGACAACCGTCCGTGAGCTTCCCTCGACCCCAGCTGACACTCCTGCAAGCTCCTCTCCAAGTGAGCCGAAACGTCGCCTGACCTCTCCCCCACCACCCCTGAACTCTGACAAGTTCCTCTCCCTATTTGATTATTGTGCCTTCTGAAAAGCTCCTCTCTCACGAACTCCAAGAACTGTCATCGGCAAACAGCCCACTCCCTGACTTCTCGACATCCCAGCCCCTGACCTCTCCCGACACCCCAGCCCCTGACCTCTCCCCGACACCCCAGCCCCTGACCTCTCCCCGACACCCCAGCCCCTGACCTCTCCCCGACACCCAGCCCCTGACCTCTCCCGACACCCCAGCCCCTGACCTCTCCCCGACACCCCAGCCCCTGACCTCTCCCCGACACCCCAGCCCCTGACCTCTCCCCGACACCCCAGCCCCTGACCTCTCCCCGACACCCCAGCCCCTGACCTCCCCCCGACACCCCAGCCCCTGACCTCTCCCGACACCCCAGCCCCTGACCTCTCCCCGACACCCCAGCCCCTGACCTCTCCCCGACACCCCAGCCCCTGACCTCTCCCCGACACCCCAGCCCCTGACCTCTCCCCGACACCCAGCCCCTGACCCTCCCTGACCTCTCCCCGACACCCCAGCCCCTGACCTCTCCCCGACACCCCAGCCCCTGACCTCTCCCGACACCCCAGCCCCTGACCTCTCCCCGACACCCCAGCCCCTGACCTCTCCCCGACACCCCAGCCCTGACCTCTCCCCGACACCCCAGCCCCTGACCTCCCGACACCCCAGCCCTGACCTCTCCCCGACACCCCAGCCCTGACCTCTCCCCGACACCCCAGCCCCTGACCTCTCCCCGACACCCCAGTCACCACTGCTCTCACAAGCCCATCTATATATATGTTAAACAACCAGTGTTACAACTCACATCACAGTCTAAGACTTAACTTGTACTGCAAAACAATCTAACACTCTCACCTACATATCCTAACCTCAGCTTCACTATTCTTCAAAACTGTTCCCTGCCATTAGTTATCTACCTACGTCAACACTGATGGGCTGAACATCGACTCCAGGCAGAGGGACTGATTACCTCAAACTCCTCATCTTCCACCATTCTTCTCTGTACTGGACTGAAGAAGTCACTGGCTGGCGAAACGTTTCCAGAATAAAGATTCCCAAATGTTGGTCTAGTGTCTCGTTTATCAAGAAATATTTACCTTCACTAAGGTTGACGCCATCATGTAAGAAGCCAAGAAGTATGAAGCCTTGGCAACACAAGCTTATTCTCAGAGTTAATTACTCATATAACCAACTCAAAAAAAACTACCAAACTTTCAGCTCTCCATCAATAATATATCAATCTCTGGCCCCCTCCCCCCTCTCAACTCTCCATGAAAAAGTAATTGAAATCAAACCTTACGTTGTAGGTGACAAGCTACAACACTGTGTGTACCTCTACAACACTGTTTGTACCTCTACAACACTGTTGTATCTTACAACACTGTGATCCCTACAACACTGTGTTACCTACCTACAACACTGTGGTACCACACATGTTGTACCTCCACAACACTGTGTACCTCTACCACACACTGTTTGTACTCTACAACACTGTGGTACTCTCCACAACATTGTACCCACAACACTGTTGTACCTACAACACTGTGTACTCTTCTACAACACAGGTATCTCTACACACTAGTGTGCTACCACCAAACACTGTGGTACCTACACAACACTGTGTGTCCACAACACTGTGTTCTCACAACACTGTGTCCACTACAACACTGTGTACCTACAACACTGTGTTACTCTCTACAACACTGTGTGTACCTCTACAACACTGTGTGCCACCACAACACTGTGTGTACCTCTACAACACTGTGTGTACCTCTACAACACTGTGTACCTCTACAACACTGTGTGTCCTCTACAACACTGTGTGTACCTCTACAACACTGTGTGTACCTCTACAACACTGTGTATCTCTACAACACTGTGTGTACCTCTACAACACTGTGTGTACCCCCAACACTCACAACACTGTGTACTCTACAACACGTGTGTACCTCACAACACTGTGTACTACTCACAACACTGTGTGTACTCTCTACAACACTGTGTGTACCACACAACACGTGTGTACCTCACAACACTGTGTGACCTACACAACACTGTGTGTACCTACAACACTGTGTGTACCTCTACAACACTGTGTGTACCAACACTCTCACAACACTGTGTTACCTCACAACATGTGTACCCACAACACTGTGTGTACTCTACAACACTGTGTGTACCTCTACAACACTGTGACCTCACAACACTGTGTACCTCCACAACACTGTGTACCTACCACAACACGTGTGTACCACCACAACACTGTGTGTACCTCACAACACTGTGTGTACCTCCACAACACTGTGTGTACCACCACAACACTGTGTACCTCCACAACACTGTGTGTACCTCCACAACACTGTGTGTACCTCCACAACACTGTGTGTACCTCCACAACACTGTGTGTACCTCCACAACACTGTGTGTACCTCCACAACACTGTGTGTACCACCACAACACTGTGTGACCCCACAACACTGTGTGTACCTCCACAACACTGTGTGTACCTCCACAACACTGTGTGTACCTCCACAACACTGTGTGTACCTCCACAACACTGTGTGTACCTCCACAACACTGTGTACCTCCACAACACTGTGTGTACCTCCACAACACTGTGTTACCTCACACTACACATGTGTGTACCACACAACACTGTGTGTACCTACCACAACACTGTGTGTACTACACAACACTGTGTGTACCTCTACAACACTGTGTGTACCTCCACAACACTGTGTGTACCTCCACAACACTGTGTGTACCACCACAACACTGTGTGTACCTCCACAACACTGTGTACCTCCACAACACTGTGTGTACCACCACAACACTGTGTGTACCTCCACAACACTGTGTGTACCTACCACAACACTGTGTGTACCTCACAACACTGTGTGTACCACCACAACACTGTGTGTACCTCCACAACACTGTGTGTACCTCCACAACACTGTGTGTACCACCACAACACTGTGTACCTCCACAACACTGTGTGTACCACAACACTGTGGTACCTCACACAGTGTCAACACACTGTGTGTCCACAACACTGTGTGTACCACAACACTTTGTGTACCACCACAACACGTGTTTACCTCCACAACACTGTGTGTACCTCCACAACATGTGTGTACCACCACAACACTGTGTGTACCCACAACACTGTGTACCCACAACACTGTGTACCTCCACAACACTGTGTGTACCACCACAACACTGTGTCCTCCACAACACTGTGTTACCCACAACACTGTGTGTACCTCCACAACACTGTGGTACCTCCACAACACTGTGTACCCCACAACACTGTGTACCACCACAACACTGTGTACCACCACAACACTGTGTGCCCACATTTGGTACTCCACAACACTGTGTACCTCCACAACACTGTGTACTCACTCACAACACTGTGTGACCTCCACAACACTGTGTGACCTCCACAACACTGTGTGACCACCACAACACTGTGTACCTCACAACACTGTGTACCACCACAACACTGTGTGTACCCCACAACACTGTGTGTACTCCACAACATCTCTGTGTGTACATCACAACACTGTGTGTACCACCACAACACTGTGTGACCTCCACAACACTGTGTGTACCTCCACAACACTGTGTGTACTCCACAACACTGTGTCCCACAACACTGTGTGTACCTCACAACACTGTGTACCTCCACAACACTGTGTGTACTCCACAACACTGTGTGCCCCACAACACTGTGTGTACCTCCACAACACTGTGTGTACCTCCACAACACTGTGTACCTCCACAACACTGTGTACCTCCACAACACTGTGTGTACCTCCACAACACTGTGTGTACCACCACAACACTGTGTGTACCTCCACAACACTGTGTGTACCTCCACAACACTGTGTGTACCTCCACAACACTGTGTGTACCACCACAACACTGTGTGTACCACCACAACACTGTGTGTACCTCCACAACACTGTGTGTACCTCCACAACACTGTGTACCACCACAACACTGTGTACCACCACAACACTGTGTGTACCTCCACAACACTGTGTGTACCTCCACAACACTGTGTACCTCCACAACACTGTGTGTACCACCACAACACTGTGTGTACCTCCACAACACTGTGTACCACCACAACACTGTGTGTACCACCACAACACTGTGTGTACCACCACAACACTGTGTGTACCTCCACAACACTGTGTGTACCACCACAACACTGTGTGTACCTCCACAACACTGTGTGTACCTCCACAACACTGTGTGTACCTCCACAACACTGTGTACCACCACAACACTGTGTGTACCACCACAACATGTGTGTACTCACAACACTGTGTCCACCACAACACTGTGTGTACCACCACAACACTGTGTGTACCTCCACAACACTGTGTGTACCACCACAACACTGTGTGTACCACCACAACACTGTGTACCACAACA